>BQKZ01005585.1:8245-20490 GCA_036244855.1 Temnopleurus reevesii | reverse complement strand
CCTATATCCTCCCTACCCCTCCCCAGAGCGCCCAGAGATTCCTCCCTGGATACATGCATGAGTGAAGTGTCCTTTTTTTAGAGGAAGGAACATTGTTGAAAATGGTGTAGAGTTAGTCACATAAATGAACATAGTAACTTTTTGAGGGGTTTACAGTACTTTAACGTTTCCTTCGACAACCATATGATTATTACCGTTGGCATCGAAGTAAATAGAACAAGACAATACAAATTAACATGTTAGACAATTAAGCATTCCAAAATCGCTGTTTAAATTTGTAGAAGACCTCAATTATCATCGGCGGTACAAAAACAAAATACCGATGAATAATGAACATTTGTCTGGAAGATAGGTTTCGTTTGGATTACTCTATAATTATTTTCATAATCTTTAATAGATATCTTTTCATTTTTATATCCTTTCATCAATTGCAAAAGGACCAAAAACAATATTTCAATTCTTTGTTGCTAGTGATGAATATTATGGCACACAAACACTCTTTCACAAAATCAGAGAGACAAGTTAATGTTTTGATACATGACTCATTTATTGCAATGAATGCTAGCAATTGTTATTGATGCATAAATGACAATACAAACACCCCTCCACGACTGCACTTATATTACATTGATGTGATATATACACAAATGTAATACATAACTCATTATCCAAAAAAGGCTCACAAAATTGTTTATTGGTGTTTAGTCCAGATAACTCTGTTTTTTCTATTAAATTGAGTTTTACAGTAAAACAGGGAGAAGAGAGATGCCCAGATGAACAGGGACAAAAATTCATTTTTGATGAGATTGATCTCTCCTTGTTTTCACGAAGTGACAGGAGCCAAAGAGTATTGTTGCATGAGGACAAATAAATCCTGACATAGCACCAATTCAACAGGCATCCTATCGAACAACTTGTTAATTCTAAAGAAGGACACGTTTCAATGGATTTGTAACTCATTTTGTGTAACAATACCCCCTGGCTCCCGTTACTTTGTGAAAACACAGACAATATTATGGGGTAAATCTTTCAACAAAGGAGAAATAAACACACAAAGTGAAAGCAAACATGATATAAGCAGATCAAAATAGACTGTGGAAATTTTGTCCCTCTTCATCCTGTGTCCTTGCTTGCCCTGTTTTAAAAATATACTTTACTGCTGCACGAGCATGAAGGGTATGGTCAAAGAATTTTCTGGAGTTCAGTATGAACTATTCTCACCATGAATTTTTGGGGGTCACACCCTCCTTTGACCTTGCAGCAAGATGATTTTTTTTTTTTACATTTTTGGTCATGGTGCGTTCGGTAAAATTATTTTAGTCCAGACTAGTTGGTGATGGGTGAACTGCATAAACAGGGTCTAATATAGATCAACAAATCATAGAGAACAGAAGAGTGACATCATTGTCTTTTGTTAAAACATAGTACAGTGAAACCTCTTTATAACGAGGTCCTTGGGACCATGAAAATTATCGTTATATCAGGTTCCTCACTATATCAGGGTAAAAAAACAAAGAACTAAAAAGAGAAGGGACCAATAAAATCATCTTGTTATAACAGGTACCTCGCTATATCTGACCTCTTTATAATGAGGTTCCACTGTAATGGTTCTATGCAAGAAGTGGAAAGCCAAATGCAGTGCGGGCTAGAGCTGTGGCTCTATCTGTTCGTAATCACCGCAATCACAAACCATGTACTTATTTTTGTTTAGAACCAGTTTCTCTGACAACAAATTGTTATGATGTCGAAATTCTACACTCAATGTCTTGGAATTTACACTTCTTTCAGATCATGATCTAGGGTGGTTTTCTGAAAATGATCTGTTGTCTTATCTTCCTTATCCAACTTCACCCAGACATAGATGTACTTTCAGTGGATGAAGAAAAATCCAATGATCAAACTGTGAAAATTTGAGCAAAATCCGATAGTCCATTCAAAAGTTATGAATTTTCAAAGTTTTGATTTCAACCCCTCATGAGCTCCTTAAATTGGCATCATACAGGTACAAAATGGCTGCCAACATGGATAACTCTCCATTCACTTTGTATGCAGAATTCCACATTTCTTTCTTTTTCTAGAAAAGTGGACAGCAAATCAACAAAATTCATTCCGAAATCCATGCAGAATCAAAATGTCCATATATCACACTTGAAGAGAAAAGAACAATTTTGTCTACTTTTCTAGAAAAAGAAGAAAATGTGAAATTCTGTGTACAAAGTGAATGGGGAGTTCTCCATGTTGGCAGCCATTTTGTGCCTGTACGTTGCCAATTTGAGGAGCCCATGAGGGGTGAAAATCAAAACTCTGAAAGTTCATAACTTTTAACTGGATTGTCAGATTTTGCTCAAATTTTCACAGGTTGACCATTGTATTTTTCTTTATCCACTGAACGCACATCAATGTCTGGGTGAAATTCCCCTTTAACTGTGTACTTTTATGAAACCCTCATTTTTCTTAATGAAACCCTCATATTCATGAAACCCTCATTCACCAGTTTTCATTGCCATTTCACACAAGAACACTATGATGAGGATGTACGATCTTTTATGGGAAACAAGAGGCACTATATACATCCCTCCATTAATCACTAATAGTTTGTCCCATACCTTTCAATGTAAGAGAAGTTCCCAAGACTAAACATATTTGAATCAGCATCCATAAATATACATTAATTTTGGTATAATGTAGAAAGTAAAAATCTGTTTCTAGACATTTCAACTTTTCAAACAGCATGATTTACTCTATATCATTTAATACATAGGATTTTTATATTAGAAAAATGAATACTTTGAAGTTTGTTTACCTAGTGATAAGCAAAAACATACAAACTGCATTAGCTGTTCTTATTGAGCACTCATTCTATACATTTCAATACAATAGTTTTCTCGCAAATCAATGTATACGTAACAAAATAATAAATCATTTACACATATCTACACTCTAATATAAACTTTGATTTAAATATAACTCTAAGCTATGCACAAGCGTAGAACCAATATACAACATCATTTTAAAAATAATAAATAAACAGACTTCTTTCCCTATACGTATTCCAATGAAACCTAATGATAAATTTCACATCAAACAATGTCTATGGAATTTATCTTTTAACTTAAACCATCAATTTTTCTGAAATTCTTGGTACAAATAATATCATATTGTACAAAAAAATAATTCTAAACCTCAATTTGTGTTTGCATATTTTCATAAAAGCAATGAGTTAATGTGAATCAGCCCGAGGCGGATATTCACCAAGATAAGAAAGACTTTAAAAACAACCATTTTTTAGAATGTATCAGTTCTTGTGCATAATGGTTGATGTAATACAAGTATAAGAACTGATGCCAGTAATTCTTAAAGTCGTTCTTATAGTCTTTTGTATCTTGGGGAAACATTGCCCTGGGCAGTGTTTCACCAGATCATTCTTAAAGTTACGCACGACTATAAGAAAGACTGGAGTAAATTAACGAGTGCAATACACGCAAGATTTTCAACCATTCAGCACAAGAACTGGTACCAGTCATGCGTAAAGTCGTTCTTAAAATCTTTCCTAACTTGGTGAAACATCGCCCTGGACATTCAATTATTTTCTATAACGGGATGCACAGACTTTGCTTTGGTTTGTCCTTCACGGCATAGGACTGCAATGCACAAAAATCACTGCCTCCTTTTTCAAGCAGTTGCTTTATAAAAGTTGCTGGTCATTTTCAAATCACATGTACACTTCAATGCCAAACTAATGGGGCCTTTACCTAAAAGGTAAGCTACACATTCTCCTATTAAAAAAATTGTACAATGCTTGTCAGCCAATATGGCTCAAATATACAACCTTATAATATACAAGGTTTTCCCTCACATCTTTTATACACATTGAGAAAGCACATTTTAGCTGCTCCTAAAAGGGCTTTATAGGGATGATTAGTTGATGGTAGCAAGCGTAATTGGGAGCAGCGGAAATGATCAAGCAGTTTTCCTAACAGAAGGGAAAAAAATGTTCAGTGATGATGTCCTACTTTAACAACACATCAACAAAATTTGAACCACACTGTGGGCTGTAAGGAAAATAAATCATAAACAGTATTTGTTTTACACTGCTTACAAAATACACACATTTTTTTCAACACAGGGAGTTGTAATGCTATTTCAAGAGAAAACAATTGCTGTTATGTAAGCTAGGTCTAAAGGCTAAGGTTTACAATGAACAAGACAGACAAAAGAATGGACAAAATAATCACTTCTTATTTGACCCTTCACAATGGCTTATAAAAGGGAAAGGAGAGAAAGGAAAGAACACACTTCACTGATTTTCTTTTAGAGATGCCAACCGTTCCAGATATGATAGCAATCAAAATTATATATATATTACTTATTAGGTGACCAAAACACTTTCTTAAGAAAAACAAAAAGGCTCTTATCATGCTTTCTCTCATGAAAAAATAATTGGTTTAGCTTTTTGATGAGTCACATTTTAATTTCCATCCTCATGCATATTCTGGAGGACAGGCATCTCTGATGCTCGAGGTGAAAGAGCAAGCGAAACCTGCCTTCATTAAGATAGATAGATAATTTTATTTGTCCACAATGGGAAATTTGCTTCGTTGGCTTTGACAATACATGTACATTCAAACAAAAGAAACATTAAAATGATATAATACACAAGTAAACACATACAGAGTGCACATAATCATGCATATACAGTAAACAAATAGAAAGAACATATAGATGACAAGGTCGGTAGACAAAAAATCATCTTTAATGAAAGATGTTTTGATCACCTGTTATTGGTTCAGCTGTTTAAAGGGAAACCAACCTCTGGAATTATCGTGCACTCATTGAATAAAGAAAAATCAGATGAACAAACTGTGAAAATTTGAGCAAAATCGAACAACCCATTCAAAAGTTATGAATTTTCAAATTCACAAATATTTGACGATCACTGCCACTCACGGGGATCCGTGCGATCGGCAACACCAACTGAATCTGTGACGTCGTGTCGGACAACTCTTCATTCACTTTGTACACAGAATTTAAAAAAATGGGTTAATGTAAAATTTAGAGTAATGTTGCAACATAATTTTTATCAAAATACATGCAGATTCAATACAGAAATGATATACCCCAACCGAAAATTGGCATTTTGTTGACTTTTCCGAAAAAAAATGAGAAAATGTGAAATTTTGTACACAGAGTGAATGAGGAGTTGTCCGACAAGATGTCACAGATTCATCGAATTTGCCGATCGCACAGATCCCCATGAGCGGTAGGGATCGTCATATCTCTGTGACTTTGAAAATTCATGCCTTTTAAACGAGTGGTCCGATTTTGCTAAAATTTTCAGTTTGTTCATCTGATTTTTCTTCATTCAATGAGAGCACGATAATTCCAAGGGTTGGTTTCCCTTTAACAAACATTTCTTTCTTTAACATCAATTCTTGTTCCAAATGTGTTTTTAGTTCACCTTTTGATTGTCTTCTGTAACTAACATCGACCCCTAAATGAATAGGCCGGTTCACTAATAGATTCAAACATACACAGATTTCTTGCAAACGAAGGTAGTGTTGTGTATTCCTTAAACCAGTTAGTAACACTTGAACTACAATACTTGAAATCCAGTTTGCATACCTTACCTGTTTTCATGTTGGGAAAGACTCAGGCAAGCTTTCGGGTTGCCAAGAATAACCTTTGCGTACAGAGTATGCATATAATTTGCATGTATTAGTAAATCTTCCTATTTGACTGACTAGGAAAAATTACAATTGGCCGCCAAGAATCTAATATAATTGAAGAGATGATTATAGGATTGAGAATACCAAACACAGCATTAAAAATTAAGTTACTCTACATACCAGCTGCAAAGAATAATACAAAACACACCACTAAAGCTCACACATTCAAAATTATATGATATAATCACAAAAAGATTATCTAAGCACATGGGGCGTTGCTATAACTTGCAATTGCCTGCAAATATTTGTTCATTCGCATATAGTCTGTGCTTTAATATAACAAGACACGCAACACCCAATGGGAGTATTTACAAAATTAAAATATCATTAACCCTTCTATAGAGGATATGATACGAACATGAGATAGTAGAAATTAATATATCTTATTTAACATCGTCCAATGTTTGGGCCAACAATCATTTATCAACATGCTCATTAATCCGGCGGTTCCTTATTCCCAAACTAAAATTCATTGATGAAGAAACAGACAAAAAAAAATTTAAATACATAAACCTTCCTTAGCTATTGCGCAAATAAGAATTTGGAGTGATGATCCATTTTTCAACTTTCGAAACTTTAGACTCATAGAGATTTGGAATATTGGAATTTTTCATGGTGAATCTTCAGAACCATACACCTTGGAAATTTTCTTTTAAAACAAAGATAACTTTCTCAAACAAAAATTAACAACAAAAAATGCATAGGAACTGCTGTCAATAATGCTAATTTGTGAATTATATTATTAAACCCCTGTCAAAAAGTGAAATGGAACCCCCCCCCCCCAAAAAAAAACCATATAGTGATGGTATATAAACAAGGGGTTCCAAAATATGGAAAGACCCGGAATACAGTACAAGAAACATTCAGTAATTGGCTATCTTGTACAAGCCACCATTTAAATGCATGCAGTACTTCACAAATATTGGGGAATCTATTTCACATGCTACGTACAAACAGACAAAAGACAACTATTTCTACAACAGGCAAAAGCAAAATCAACATGACAGAAAAGATTGCACGTAAATCAGAAATATTTCATTAAATAATAAATAGAATCAATAACACATGTTCTATCATGCACAAATGCCTTAATAGCTAAAGTAGAATGTTAAAGATGATTTAAAAAAATGGATAGTAACTTGTGATCGGGTTTTAGAAGAAATCACTTTTTTGTTATTTTTTTAAAGAAGTGATTTAAAGGACGGAGTAGGGCAACATCAGGAGAAATTATCAAATTTTAATCCAAATATTTTACCCAGCCTGTCAGAGACTCGACATATCTAGACACCGGCAAAATGGGCTTCGTAAAAAAAAATTAATCTTGCAACATATCTGATGCTGACATACAAAATGTTTTGGAGTGGTGGGGTAATAGCATCAGTAATTCTTAAATTTTTAGAACGTGTTCTCATAATTACAAAAAAAGAGACACCAGGCACTCGTAACATAAAGGTTGGCGATTAATCGCTAATTTGCAAGAGCAATTCTGATTGGTTACTGCTTGGTCAACTGAACAAAATGATCATGTAACAAAGATCCTGATTGGTCATTTTTATTAGCGATTAATCACAAACCTTTATGTTACTGGGCCCGAGGATGGGGTACATTACAATTAAACAAAGAAATAGAGTGTATTTAAACATGCAGACAATTAGATTCTGCCATTAAAATTAGCCTTTTATACAATCTGGACACTGCTTGTAATTTTTCTTGAAAATAATAGGGAAATACCCAGATGAGTTCTATTCATGGCAAGAAGAAGGAACTTCAAAATATGAGTATAGAAATAGAATAAAAACATAGAAACTATACTTGCTCATATGCTCTTTGCATAGGTACAATTATTTAGAGTCTTTGTTTGCTTGGGGAAAAGGGGTAAATGCTGGAGAAACTAGTGGTTTAGGAAAATCCTCTTTCCTTAGATCACTTGCTTATTAAAAGTAAAAAAGGAAAAGGTTTGTTTTTAATGTTAGCTAATCTTGAATGGACATGTCAAAGTACCAGCAAATAAGCTCTTCATGTAGTTCTGCATAGTACCCAAAAATAAGAAAATAATTCACCTACATGAAGGTAACATTCAGCAACTAAACCAAATCGGATCGAGTACCGATACACGTAATTCCGATGCATTGTGGAATTTGAGGGGTCAGTAAAACAAAGACGTTCAAATTTGCCATTTTGAGAAAAATGCATTCAAAGACTTTGGTCCACATTGCTCAGTGTATAAATATTTCGATTTCTTTATGATTAGAAACATTCAACACCATAACTGTGTTTATCAGCAAAGTCACATTTTCATGAAAATTTTGATACCAAAACACAATTTTCACCAACCGTGGAGTTACGTCTTTGTGTGACTGGACCCTTGGATTACTTCTGCTGTATTGGAGGACTTTAAAGAATAAAAACTTTTGGGCTATTCAATAAGAGCATTTTTGCTGACAGCCCTCAAAGCATGATATAATTTATTTGAAAGAACAACTATACATAGCAAATTACTGAGTGTGATATTGATTAGTTTGTACCTGACAGACATGCGTTAGCTTTGGTCCTCTACAATACCTGAGAGTATACTCTCAATATTCCTAATCTGAGATCTGACTTCATGCTTGCAGTCACAATCGCACATGCAGTTGCACTTGTTACACGTCTTGTCAGGAGATCCAGAAAGAAGCGGTTGGGAGTAGTCCAGCGGCTGTGAGTCGTTGTTCAGAAGTTCGTTGATGAAGGCTTCTGTAGAGCAGCTACTGCTTCTCTCCGGAGTGCGGAGGGACGCTACCGAAGTGGTCTTGTCCTGACTCGAGACACCGCTGTCAATGGAAGATGAACCGAAGACATCATCCGAAAGCTGGCTGATGGTGCTTGGCGTCAGAGGAGCAGACTTTTGAGGCTGAAAAGACTTTGTTGAGATGGGTCTGATTGACGCGCTGCCATCGACCGACGGCGAGGCAAATACATCGTCATCAGAAATCTGGCTGCTCGTGCTGGGCCGGAGCTGAACGGGTTTGGGAGGCTGGAAAGACGCCACAGAAATCGGTTTGATGCTGTTTACAGTAGATGTCGCAGCGACGCTCGCAACCGTCGGTGCTTGATACAGAATCTGCTGGCCGGCCGGTAAGGCAGGCAAGGCTGAGGGTAAGGCTGAACCAGCTAGCTGCGCCTGTATGGCACCAAGCTGGGTCTGTGGTGACTGCATTATGACACCTTGCAGGGGGAACCCCATTCCTTGCGCCATGTCAAGCGGTACCATCTGTGCACCGACGAGGTTACCGGCCGCAAAGTACTGAGGGATCAGATAGGTGCCAGGAAGTCCTGCAGCACCAGGGGTCTGGACGAGTGTGCCACCAGCAGCATGATGCAGCCCACCGAGGATTTGTATACCGCCCGCCGGCGCAATGGAGACAGGTATCGGCGTTGGATGTTGGACCTGCTGTGGCTGGCGTGGAGGAGTTGGAAGAGCCTGAGCTTGGGCTGTTGCTGTGGTCAAGGTTCGCTCGTCTGTAGAAATACCACCGGTAATGATGTGGACCTGAGGATGCATTTGAGGTTGAATGGGCTGGTTGGAAAGGGAGACGGGACTGGCACTGGAAGGTACTTGGACCTGATAACAGAAAGGAAGGAAATCATTACATTTCATATTGTTTACAAAAAATTTTATGGGATTATTCTTAGATTTTGCATATAAATAAATAACATGAAACAGTAACAAATTCAGATTTGATAGTTGAATGTATATTGACTTGAATCTGAAAGGAAATAGTCATGATAATTTCAATGCCCTAATACTGCTACTTTTGTGCAGTGGGCATGCCCAAAAGTTTGGTAACTGTAATTGTGATGGTACACTGGCATCATTTCAATATGTTCAAAGTATCTATCTATTTAGTTAGAACAATCATGACTTTAATTCGATGTGCAAGATAAAGCAAATAATAGGCCATTCGTTCAGACATTAAGAAAATCTATCACTTCCTAATTGCTCTGCATGATGGGAAGTGATTGATTGCCCTATTTCCACCATTAATGGGTCATTACATGCTAACTATGATTCTTATTAGGCCCCCCAAAACAATTGTTTGGATCTCATCCACTGACAAACCCTCTAAAATGGCAGATCCTGATATTCTCTTCTTTTCCTTTTGCTTTTCACCAAAATTGAAAAATCACAGTAAAATTAAAAATAAACATGTGAATTATGGCTGGAAAAGATATTTTCAAATGCTCTTCAGCTTTTCTTACCCTTATTTTCCTCATGAATTATAAATCGTTTTGGAAAAATTTAAAAATTCATAAAAAGAACCCCACTTTTTCCTAATGATCAACATTTTTTTTTCATATATATAAATGAAAATTGTTTTGAAGGAATCATCATATTGTCAATATTAGTGTACTTTGAATTTTCCAATCATGGAACAAAGAAAGTCCCTCTCACCCGAGCAGTCTGCTGCACCGGCTGCTGAACGGTTGGTTGAGGAGACTGTGTCTTAGGCACCAGTGACTGGAGGACATCAGGTGTAATGACCAGCTGTGTTGGAGCACTGTCAGATGACGAGCCTTGGTTGATGGTGATGACAAGGTTTTGGGATCCGTTCTCGCAAGGAACGTTCTGTACAGTCACGGTCTGTGCCGGGGCTGGGGAAGCTACAAATTGATAAATTGGACAAACATTTCAAATTAGTTCAAATACAAGTATGACAGGTTGTGAGGCAATTGGATAAGGTTAAGGGTGGAGGCTGTGTTGGAGCAGTGTCAGATGAGGAGCCTGTGTCTTAGGCACCAGTGACTGGAGGACATCAGGTGTAATGACCAGCTGTGTTGGAGCAGAGTCGGATGAGGATCCTTGGTTGATGGTGATGACAAGGTTTTGGGATCCATTCTCGCAAGGAACGTTCTGTACGGTTACGGTCTGGGCTGGGGCTGGAGAAGCTATGAATTGATAAATTGGAGAAATCATTTGAATTGCTGTAAATATAGTCCTTAAAGGGGAACTACACTCAGAGATTAAATTGCTATCATTAAATGAAGAAAAATAAGATNACTTATCATATTGTCAATATTAGTGTACTTAGAATTTCCCAATTGTGGAACAAAGAAAGCCTCTCTCACCCGAGCAGTCTGTTGGACCGGCTGCTGTACGGTTGGCTGAGGAGACTGTGTCTTAGGCACCAGTGACTGGAGGACATCAGGTGTAATGACCAGCTGCGTTGGAGCAGAGTCAGATGAGGATCCTTGGTTGATGGTGATGACAAGGTTTTGGGATCCATTCTCGCAAGGAACGTTCTGTACAGTCACGGTCTGTGCTGGGGCTGGGGAAGCTACAAATTGATAAATTGAAGAAATATTTTAAATCAATTTAAATACAGGCACCAAAGGTTATGAGGACATCGGATGAGGTTAGGGGTGGGGGCTGTGTTGGAGCAGTGTTGGATGACGGGCCTTGGTAGATGGTGATGACAAGGTTCTGGGATCCATTCTCACATGGAATATTCTGTACAGTTTGTGACGAAGGACGAATTATGTATCAGCCGAAGAGAGTTTGGGCGAGTTGAAAAAGTTCCAATATGGACGAGTCAGCGGAATGATCAATAAATTACAAGAGTTGAGTTAAATAACCAACAAATAGCCAGTGGAAAACTCATTTGTCAAGCAGACCTGCCCAGCCCCATAACAAAATGAGGGCTTGTCCCGGAGTCTACATCTACCAAGACAGTATCCTTTGTTTTTGACGAAATTTTTGGCGATCTTGTGAGTGATTGCACTAGTTTCGTTGGGTAGATAATGTGCGGGTCGTCTCGGTGTATGAGACGGGGAGGCTTAGGCGTAGGTCAGCTCGGGTGTTCCGCTGGCGGTGTATTTGTGTGAATAGCTCGGGTTCACTGGTAAATACTGTAGGTGGAAGTTGTTCACAGGTTTTAGTGACATTTGTTCACTGGTTCTCAGGTGAAGGTATTATTCACTGGTTAGATTGGCTTGCATCAGTGGTACTGGTAGTCATGGCGACTGGCTTTCAAGTAGACAAGTTTGTGGAAACTCCCACGGTGGAGGCAGTACTTGGGTTGAAGAAAGTGGAGTTGCTGGAATTGGCGGGTCATTATCAGTTCACTGGGGTGAAGTCCTCTTCGAAGAAGTCGGAGATTGTTAGGGCCATAATTCAATGGTTGGTTGAGGAAGAAGATATTTTTCCTCTTGAGGCATTAAATCGCATACCTGTGGTATCTCGTGGTGGAGATGACAGCACGAAAGAGCAGTTGCGGTTGAAAGAGTTGGAGCTAGAATTGGCGAAGGTAGAGCTTGAAAGGGAGCAGGTACTGCTCAGGAGAGAAAGAGAGTGTACGGAAGAAAGAGCGGAGATTAGACAGGCTAGGTCTGATTTTGATATTTCTAAGCACGTTTGTATGGTTCCATTGTTTGAGGGGGAGGAAGTAGAGAAATACTTTCTTCACTTTGAAAAGGTGGCTGTTAGCATGGGTTGGCCGCGTGAAAAATGGGCGCACTTGCTGCAATCAAAGTTAACAGGTA
>BQKZ01005584.1:18442-30423 GCA_036244855.1 Temnopleurus reevesii | reverse complement strand
TAGCTAGTGATTTTGTAACAAAATCAACGCTGTTGGACGATTTTGTAACAAAATCATTTAAGTCGACTGATTTTGTAACAAAATAATTTAAGTCGAATGATTTTGTAACAAAATTAAAACTGTCAATTGATTTTGTGACAAAATCTTTATACTGATTGATTTCGTCACAAAATCATTGATTTTGTAACGGAAAACCATGGCGGACACTTGGCGCCCCATAGCTCCGTGCATCCATCTTGAACGTGACTCTTGAACTAGTAATCCATATCACATTGAATAAAGTTATTGTGGGTTAATCTTATGTACTTCAATGATATAAAAATTATATCTCTTGACCTCAGATTCCCTTTAATGAAAATTTGTAACTTGAATTGAGCCAACCAGCTATAGCAATTTCTGTTAGCTTATAAGTTCATAGTTTCTAAGCATTTCAATACTGACAGAAATAGGGAGAGAGTGCAAGTATAAGACTTTAATTTTCATTTGTTTATCTATATTGTTGATCCACAAATTATTAAACTGCTACTTTTTTAATGCTTGTATTTTTGTTTGTCTACATAGCCATTTAACAGGTATTTCATTGTATTCTATAAATGTGTCTTATATTCATGATTTGCGCAGTGTCATCAGACACTTTCCTGAATTTTTAACCAGTGGATGAAAATGAATCTGAAACTAAATCTAATCATCATATCAAATGGATCAAACCACCAATACAAATGAATACATAACTTCTATATGAATACAGTCTAACCTCATTATAACGTGGTCGTTGGGACCAGAGAAATTCCCTCTTTATATTGAAACCTTTTTATATTAGGGCCAAAGTACAATTAAATACAAAGAGATGGAACAAGAAAAATAACCTTGTTATAACGAGAGCTCATTCTATCAGTGCTCTTTTTAACGAGATTTGACTGTACATAAGAAATTGTCAAACTGTGACATTTTTTTTCCTGAAATTACTTTACCTCATTACAAAAAGTATCAAGTTAAACTAAAACTATCATCAGAACGGGAAATCTTTTTTTTTTGGCAAAATGTGCTTCCGTTACATCAGCAGCATCTAATGAATAGAATCTTACCAAATGAAGAAAATGTGAATAAAAAACTGCTACATTTCAATTTTTACAACTCTATATTGCACTGTAGCACTAAACTCTTCATTAATCTCTCATTTTCATTCAATTTTCTGCTATGAACAACCTACCTGATTCAATCTCGGACACTTTTACTTAAAAGTCATCAAAATATCAAGATAAAAGCAATTACACTTAAATGACTCTCATTTATAAACGCCCAAATACCAACACTAAGAGAGAGGGCGTTAGCACAGCATTGGCCCGCATGAAAAGGATAAATGAATTAAATAGAATAAATAAAATGATAATGGTATTATAGCCCTCTTTATCATCATATTAGCATATGTTGGAATATCATTGGATATTTTGGCCTAGATTCAAAGGTTTTAAATTCACACACAGTATAACATAACAAACGACAAGTACTTTGAACAGGAGATAGTGATATTGAAGCAAAATTTGTGTTCAATTTACTGAGAAAATCATAGGAGGCGCAAGGATTAAAGTCAGAATTAATCATCAATTTCTCAACATAATCAAGGCCTCCCAAACCTTAAAACGAAAAAAAGATGACTGATTTGCTGAAAAAGAGGAAAGAAACCATGTTTCCCATAGGACTGTGTATTAGAATTATCGAAAAAGTAGGAAATCTCTTTTTAAAGTGGCCTTGCAACTGAGTCAAAATAGTCAACAAATTTATATTCTTTCCTCAAAATTCCTAATGGTTGGGCGGCCTGCATCAAAGAGCAGAGTCATGAGGCAGCATCAGAGAAAAGGTCACAAGTCGTTTGCAGAGTTGTGTGTACTTCTATGAACACCACCCAAGGGACAGTTGCACGAAATGGTCCTAGCTATGGTGTTCTTGCTAAGCTGTCTTAAATTCTTGTGCCATCCTCTTAACACAGACACAAGCGTGGATACATCTATGTTNATGTCTTAATTTCTTGTGCCACCCTCTTAACACAGACACAATCGTGGATACGTCTATGTTAAGAGGATTGCACAATAAGTTAAGACGTCTTGGCAATAAAACCATAGCCATGAAAGTTTTGTGCAATTTGGCCATAGGTTCTTATGAGATGCAGCCATATTTCCGGCACACAATTTATCTAACTTTATTCTTGCTAATATGTCTTAATTTCTTGTGCCACCCTCTTAACACAGACACAAGCGTGGATACGTCTATGTTAAGAGGATTGCACAATAAGTTAAGACGTCTTAGCAATAAAACCATAGCAAAAGACCATTTTGTGCAATTGATCAGAGATTCTTTATGAGATGCAGAGACACATTTCCGGCACACAATTTATCTAACTGTCATTGTGAGCGTTGTTCAAAAGTTACAATTCATCGCAAGTTGCACTTGATGAAAACGGCAATCAAAATCATTGTTTCATGCGCGTCTTGTTAGAAGCACATATCATGTGCGAATGAAAATGCACGTTACAAGTTGCAACTGATTTGCGATCAATTGCAATGATGAGAAGAAGGCATCAGAGTACAACGAGTTATCTTCCTTTGAAATGTGAGTGGTCCTGAAAAGGACCTACCCACTCTCGACTTTTCGGTGAGCATGTTCTCATCGTTATCAAGAGAACACTCATCTCATCATTATCTCTTAAAAACGATGAGAACATGCTCATCGAAACCTCGAGAGTGGGTAGGTCCTTTTAAGGACCCCTAACATTCCCAAGAAAGATAATTCATTGTACCATGAAGACTTCTTCTCATCATTCATCCACAAAAGAAACCTTCAAGCAATATTTGATCAATTGCAACTTTTGAACAACATTTCCTGACTGTCATAGTGAATAAGTTATGCAGTTAGTACAAAGGAACTGCTTGGGATTTTTCAATCGGGGAATGAGCCACTCCAATAGGCATATGAAACTGCATAGAATCCTGGCCAAATTTAAAGCGAACCCTCTGCGTCTCCCGGCCGCGGGGATTCGCGGTAACCGACGTAAAAAGGTTCCGCCCCTCCGGTTCCAGCGGAGGCAGGGGAATGTCAAACTCATCCTCGACATCGACGATCAGGTCTTCATCATCGTCATCGATCTTAGGGAGTACCGGCGGCGAGATAGACTCTGAAGACACCTCTTCCTGTCTATCTTCGCGCAATCCCGCAACCATCTCCGGCAACGAAAACGGAAAAGGTGCGCTCTTTGGCTTATTTTCGCTTCTATCAATCACATTTGATTCCATTGCAGACTTACCCGATACGGGCTGCTTACTCGACTCTTTCGTCTGATTTAGCGCAAAGTTTTTCTTCCCAGAGTTTCTCCGAGATGGCACTGGATTTCGGCTAGGTGAATCAACGACGATGAATTTGTTGAGATTCTGATTGAGATGCGGGCTGCGTTCCTCGTCGGATGATGACGTAACAATCTCTTCTATGTCACCATTAGGGTCTTTAACCCTGATTTTTAGCCGCGGCACCTTCAACACGTTCGGTTTCGACTCATTTTGGGGAGTGACAGAGCCGGCCGCGTCCTCCGACTTTGATAACTGCCTTTTCCGCGCACTCCTGGTCTGATTGCAAGGAGACGAGATGAAGCTGCTTGCATTTTCGCTCTGGAGTTCGTTTTTGCACGGTGCCCGTGATTTAGGGTTCGACGAACTTCCAACAGGCTGAGGTATAAGTTGGTGTATTCCCCGGATAGTTAGCTTCGTCTTGCATTCGGAGATTTTCGACTCGTACGTCATGATGCGTTTGTGAGTCACATTTTGGGACTTCCCCTCGTCCTCTTTGATGCGTTCCTGAGCTGTATGTTTAGTATCTGAAAACCTGGTTGAGTCATAGTTAAGGGTTTTCGGTGACGAACTTTCACGCTCCGGCGGAGTGGGCATGAGATCCAAAGCATCTGCATATTCCTCATCTGTACTCTCATCATCATCGACCACAACAAAGATATCATCTTCCTCCTCGACGTCCCGACGCCCTGGAGTGCCTGTACCCTTGGTGATTGCTACAGATTCCGACGGTACACTAATTTCTTCTTTTAATTTCACCTTCGGAGCCTCTAAAGGTTTGCTGCGATGAGAAATTGCGTCCGATTTAGTGTCCGTCATGAGAAGGGAGTTTGTAGTTCTGCTTGACATTGTCAACGGTGCCGCGAGAAGCGACGCGAGCATTCGCACCGGTGACGGCGGAGACTTGTAGAGCGGCGATTGCTGTGACGGTGCCGTTAACTTTGATGATGGGGATAAAGGAGATGGTGAAGCTGGTGATAACGGGGATACAGAAGTTGCAGATGGCGACGATGGGGATATCGACATTCTGCGTGATCGAGGCAACGACTGCGAGAGGAGTACAACCTTTTTCCGCGAGCGGTCGTGGGTGTCAACGTGCAGTTCTGTCGCGACGGACACCTCATCCTCCCCCTTGGCTGCATGCCGAGGGGGCGAACGCAAGGCGATAGATTCATGTCTTTCAGTGGGATTGCACAGTTTCACCACATTCGTTTCCTTAGTCCTTTGCGCTGGCACGGGCCCACTCCGCGTCCTTTCTGATTGTCTCTCCCTCCGCTGCCTCTTCACAGGCTCCAAAACGTCTTCAAGTTTCTTCCGGCTTCGCAGAATCCTCTCCGAGCCGCCAGCCACAACTACCCTTTTGTCCTTCTCATACTTGTGCGGCGTGAGCAGAACTTTGGCCTCCTTGAGCGGGACGGAGGGGCTTGAACCCCTAACCTTATAACCCTCCGCCAACATAAGTTCCGCATCGCATCTTGAAAGACATTTCTGCTCTGCTAGAATGTCCACCAGAGCCTGGTTGGTGTTTCTAGACGGAGACAAGGGACGTCGATTTGAACGAGGCTTCGTGGTGAGGACTCGCCGCGAGGTCGACACCGGCACTGTGTTGCTATTGGTTGAGCTCAGGCTACTTTCTGAATCTGAAAAGAAAAACATGCTTCATTTAGTTCATACTGTATAAGCTGAAATTTTTGCGGTGACTTTATTTTCGCGAATTTCGCAGACTTCGTCTCCTGAAAATTTCTACGATTCACATTCACATGTGTACAAACACTGTCAAAATTGGGAAAATATAAACCACACTAACTGGTCTCAAAAAGTGAAAAATATATGTCCATGAAAACAATGGGTAAATACATTTTTCTCTTGAATTTTGAAATATCATTTGCTTTGTTCACTTTGTCTCTATTGACCGCCTTAGTTGGTTCCCTCTAGATGAAAATGTGTCTACAGAGACCACCTGTCTACAATGGTCACTATGTCTACTTCCCTTGCACTGTGAGCAGAAGGAACAAAGGCCTGGGACACAGTTAACAACTTTCATTCAAGCATTAACAATAGCTAGGTGTACATAACAAATCTGCATCCTCCTTACTTTGTGGAAAATTGTTGAACAATTGTCGCACCTGGGAATTTCTTTGGTGATCATGGAGCAATTATAACTGCTTGAATGAAGTTGTCTACTTCATCCTAGTCCTTTGCCCCTTCTGCTCAGTGTTGGGTGGCCACTACTAATAGGTTTGAATGTATTCTGAAATGGTTGGCAACCCTGCATAAGCACTTGATAATGTACAAGCAAGAGTGGATATGTGCGCTATGTAAATTGCAAATATTATTATAATTATGAAGATGAAATTTCCGCTGGGGTTTTATTTTCGTGAATTTCAAGACCATGAATGCGCTTAAATTTTCACACACTAGATTGCTCATAGGCCTATGTACAGTAAGCTTTCAAAACGTGAAAATCACATCTCGATAACTTTGCGAATATTCATGTAGAATAAAATATCAATTGGCTTTTACAGTACAGTGGAAATGAGGTGCTCGGGACCATAAAAAATAACATGCTATAGTAGTACAGTAATCTATTTATAGCAGAGTAAAAAAATAATAAGTTATTTTTTACCTTTTTATGGGCCTGTAACATAAAAGATTTGTCTCCGCCAACTAATTTTGTTGCTGACAAAGTTGAATGAAATGGCCTTCAGACCTCTTTATACCGAGTTTACACTGTATACTTACCGCTTCTTTGTAGGCCATGCTTTGGTGGTTTGTTCTGTTCCGTACCAGACTCTTTCTTCTGCTTCTTGAGACGCATGATGCGCTTGTTGGTGTCCCGCAGACTGTACTTTGGCGTTTCCTTCTTCTTGTCAGGAGATCCCTTGGGTGTGAACGCACCGCTTTGTCGTCTGTAAGAAAATGAGAATTGCAATCAGAGGGGTGTTGCTAGAAAGTTGGGTGTGAATGCACTGCCTTGTCGTTTGTAAGAAAATATTTTAGTCGCTTTGAGCTTGCAATGATAATCTTGGCTCAAGGGGCGTTGCTAGAAAGTTGGGTGTGAACGCATCGCTTTGCTGTCTGTAAGAAAACATTTTNAAACAAATCTGCATCCTCCTTACTTTGTGGAAAATTGTTGAACAATTGTCGCACCTGGGAATTTCTTTGGTGATCATGAAGCAATTATGACCGCTTTAATGAAGTTATTTACCCCTTCTGCTCACAGTGTTGGCTGGCCACTATAGACAGGTTTGAATGTTTTCTGAAACGGTTGGCATCCTTGCATAAGCACTAGATATATACTGGTAATCATAAAAATTAACTAAAAAGTTTTATAGATCTCATCGCTCAAAACAGCCCACATTTGCCGCAATCGCTTCACTTCAACTGGCGTGCATAATTCTGTAGGAGCGCAATTTAAATACGCGTCCAGTAATACCATGCCGTCTGGTAATTCTCCCTACCGACTATTGTTGTAAAATTATTCAAAGCCGATGAGGGCATCAATTTTTAGAGAAAACAATCACTTCCATTTCCTGTTCTGCTCGCGAGTATATGTACGGGACTTTGTTACGCCGACTCCATAGCTTCGTTTTAAATGCTAATAAATATATTTTTCAGCATTAGCCTGTTTTTTCTTCACATTTTACGTTTTATTATATTATGGGGGTTTTCTGTGAGGCAGCAGAGTGCACATCGGACGATGCGAAAAGGAGAAAAATTGACAAATATCCATGGATGAGAGCTGTGACCTGTGCATGTATCACATGTACCAGAAGTATGCTTCCCGGCTCCAGGGGTTCAATACTGGAGGTATCGATCGATATCACTTGGTATCGCCTATAGTCGGTGGAGAGAATTGGATTTCCACTATACTCACCGCTTCTTTCAAGGGCATGCTTTGGAGGTTTGTTCTGTTCTGTACCAGACTCTTTCTTCTGCTTCTTGAGACGCATGATACGCTTGTTGGTGTCCCGGAGGCTGTACTTTGGCGTTTCCTTCTTCTTGTCGGGAGAGCCCTTGGGTGTAAACGCACCACTTTGCCGTCTGTTAAGAGACCATATTTTTCAAGTTCAAGTTCAAGTTTGTTTATTTAGGTACAATAAAACACATAATTACAATCAACAAAACAGATAGCTTTGAGCTAGCAATGGGAACTGTGGCACCGGGCGGTGTTGCTAGAAAGTTGGATGTGAAATTTTTCGCTGAGGTTTTATTTTGGCGAATTTCGCAACCATAACTTCGCTAAAATTTTCATTCACGAAACTCTCTATAGATTTGTGTGCACACGATAATTTTTCAAAAGGAACAACTCGCTAAACTAAGTGCGAAAAGGTCTGAAATTCTGTGAATTTGCTAAATACTATGAAAGCTAAAATTGTGTTTTTTTTTCAGATGGCTTTATTTTTGCTAATTTTGCAGTTTTGGCCTTGCAAAAATTTCTTCTATGATACACATTAATTTGTGTACAAACACTGTCAAAAACGTCACAAAAATTTTCAAACTGGTCCGAAATCGCAAAAATATCTAACCTCGTTATAACGCGGTCGTTGGGACCGGAGAAATTACCTCTTTATATTGGAACCTTGTTATATCAGGGCCAAAATACTGTAAAATACAACGAGATGGGACCAGAAAAATTACCTTATGATAACAAAAGCTTGTCATATTAGTGCTCTTTATAAAGAGTTTGACTGTGCTAAACTTTTGGCTTATACAAAGTACTTGCTTTTAATCAAAATGGGAACCATGTAATTCCCCATCCTTACCTTTCGCATGTTTCACATTCACAGTAGCAGTTGTTTTCGCCGAAGAAGTCTTCCCCGTAGTAACACGTTATCTCTTCCTCCTCTTCAATGTCTCGTAGCACCTGTACGCACGCAGTGTCCCGCCCTGTGGCCACAAACTTACAGTTGGGTCGACAATCTGAGAAGAAGAAAGAAACAGGTAATTTAGACCAGCTGGTTTCTACAAATCCATTTGCTCACTTGCCCGGTGCAAGTGAAAATGGCGTGTGGAAAAGCATTTCTCACAATCACTTGGCCAGTTGGGCAAGCAGCTATTTTCACGGAAAAGAAATATGTCTCGTAGCACCTGTACGCATGCAGTGTCACGCCCGGTGGCGACAAACTTACAGTTGGGTCGGCAATCTGAGAAGAAAAGAGAAGAACAAAGAAACATGAAATTCAGACCTGCAGAGTTAAAGCAATGCTGTTTTTTTTTCACGGCCTGTGTTTCACCAAATCGCTCTCAAAGTTACGCACAACTTTAAGAAAGACAAGAGTACGTTAGCAAGTGTATCAATCACTAAGAACAAGAACTGGTACCAGTTGTGCGTAAAGTCGTTCTTAAAGTCTTTCTCAAGTTGGTGAGACAGCACTCTGGGCAGGAGTTTTGCATGTGATAAAAGGGTAACTATGCCGCAAGAAATAAATTCTTGCTACCGACATTAGGCGATGTCAAACGATATCTCATGATATTGTCGATATCGGTCTGATGAGAGGTTTGGAAGGCGACTTACGGTTTGGGAAGCTAATAAAAGTAATACGTCAATCATTTACAAAAATTGCCTATTTTTCTCCCTTCAACATCATCAAATGTATTTGGAGCTGCATCAAAGGAACATACTTTGATTTAATCATAATTAATACCGGTACACAAAAATATCTTAAATGAAGTCCAAAACAAACATCATTTTTCGATCTAAAACCTGACAAAGTGAAAAGCAAATTCACAAATGTCCGTACCCACAAGTGACTTGTTTACATTGAAAACGGCACAGTTCTGATTTTTTTTTTATTGTAGGTGGCGAGAATTCAAGAACCTGTGACTCACCGTGGTTGATAAAAGCTGCTGGACCAAGCCATAGCTGGGCACAGTTCTTCCTCATCGAAAACATGATACTGAAATCATTCTCTCCTGATTTGAGGAAAGTGTTCTCTTCAAACTCGGTAAGCTCAGCAATGCATCCTACTAGGTTATCGATCTTCTCATGTTTGGACCTAAAAAAAAGATCAAATACAAGGCATTCAGGACAGGATTTATTTTACAATAAATTCAATTCATTTATGATTTTGAAAACTTGATATTTTGGAAAAATAATGCGTATTAATCTTGAATTATGTATATTGCATTTGTACTGTGTTGATTTGTATTTTGTTGGAAATGAAATAAATTTAAAAAAAATATTCCTTTCCTAAATTGGCAACACTAAAATTTTGAATTCTCTTTTTAGAACGTTCCAATTTCATGTTACCATTCTGAATCTTCTTCGTCAAAAAGCATGTTAAAAGTTATGAGTTGCCAATTTGCGTGGAAAATAGTGGTTTTCAAATGATGTGCACATTGCCAATTTAAGGATTTATGACCATTATGATCATTATGATCATATGATGATTCTAATTCTCTTTTTAGCACGTTTCAATTTCACGTCACCATTCTGAATCTTCTTCGTAAAAAATCATGTTAAAAGTTAAGAGTTGCCAATTTGCATGTAAAATAGTGTTTTTCAAATGTGTGCATTGCCAATTTAAGGATTTATGACCATTTTAGTGATTGTTATCGTTTAAAAAATTCTCTGCCTCCAGCAAAAAATGGTGAAAGAATAAAACTGGTCAGATTCAGAGTAGAATTTTTTCTCTTTCTGCTCATGCATCTGGTATATTTTTAGAGCACTAAAATTAGCACTAAAATAAAAAGTTATCGAACCAAAACACAAGACATATTCTATCGCCCTGGAAGGATTAATAAAAATGATTGAACAAACCAATGGGGAATGTCAATAGAATACAACAGCTTCCAGAAGCAAATAACTCTTTTTATCTAAAATAGATGGAAAAACACAATTTTGTATGGGAAACAGAAAAAAACTTCATAATTCTATGATAAACTTGTTATTTAAAAAAAACAAAAAACAATGCAACACCTTCTGGTGGTAGAGGCATAAAATCAGTAGACATATAAATCTAAGATCTAAGCTTCAGAAGATTGCTTTATCTTAGTTTTAATTAGTCGTTTTAACTGAAAATACCCGAAAAATTGGGGAATTTTACAATATGGAATCACCCAACAGCCTCTTACCAGTGACATGTTGTGACAATCTTGCCTCCAGCAGACTCCAGTGAATACCGATAGCAAGGTTTAAGCTCAAAGCCAGAGTCTGAGTCAAACATACCCAGATAACGGAATACCTGTAAAAGTGATGATACAATCAGGAAATGTGTATGTAAAGATGATCTGTAGTTTGGCAACAACTAACAAAATTTTAATCCATTAAGAACCAAAATTATTTTGCAGCAAGATCCATCACTATTACTTCCGCAAATTGGCAAATTTCAAGTGAATATGATACTACCACACGGACATTCGAATGTTGAAAAGTGTGCTTTAAGCCTTGAAGATTGCTAATTTGGTAGGCAACTGATTTTCAATGAAATCATTTAATAAGTTGCCAATTTAAGGATTTTAGTGATTAACTTAATTAAAAAAAAAAACACGTCAAATGACAAATGGTTACACAATGGAAATGGTCGAGTGAACAAAATTTACCCTTCATGGTCACGTGTCTGGTATCTTTCAGAGCTCTGAATAAAAATTTATTTAACTAAAACACAAGTCTCGATTTTTACGATCAATATAACATGCAATATAAATCATTTTTATGTACATGCATATCAACGTCATGGGTGGGATTCTAACCCCCAACTCTCCAGTTGAAAAGCAAGAGTCTAGTGCTTCTATGCACTTACATGTACGACTCTTTCACGTTGGGTTAAGTTTTTTCCTGGAATGGTAACTTACATGTTCTTTGAATACTTGTACTTGAAACTTTGACTTGTTAGAGAGGAAAACGTTAGCCCAGTCTCCAGATGCCATGAGCTTGTTATAGGCTCGTTCGTAGTTCTGGTCTTCCTTGAATATGCGTAAGATGTAGCGCAAGTGTTCGGTGCGTGTCGTCACCGGCCGGAATCTGAAATGGAGAAGGAGAGTCAGGTAAATTACAAGTTCTGTACATGGTGGTCTGTCTACATAGAACATAATGCGCAATAGGATTGGATAATGGAAAAGGATGGAGGGGGAAGAGATGGAGTGGGTTAAGGGGAGGAGGGGAGTTGGGGGAAGAGGGGGTTGGTGCTGGAAGTGGAGAGGATAGGAGAAAGAGCATGAGGACAAGAGAGAAAGAGGAGACAGAGAGGAGAGGGGATGAGAAAGAGGAGATGAGAAAAATGAGGAGAAAGAGGAGACGGAGAGTAGAGGATGATGAAGGGGAGATGGAATGGAGAGGAGAAATGAAGAGTAGGAGGACAGGAGATGGGAAAGAAGAGAAGAGAGAGAGGAGAAGGAAAAAGAGGAAAATGGATGAAGGAGTAAGAAGAACAGGAGGTGGAGAAAAAGCAAAAGATGGAGAGGAAAGGAGGAAGAATAAGAGACATCGATGACATGAGGAAGAGAAATAGAGGAGGGGAGTATAAGAGATGGATATTTAGAGGGAAGGATGAAGAGGAGATGGAGACAGAGAGGACAGAAGGAAGATGGAACAGAGAGGAGAGGAGAAAGAGGTGGAGAGACAAAAAATAGGAGGTGGAGAGAACAAGGGGAAGAAGTTATGAGACAGAGAGGACAGAAGAAAGAGGAGACATAGGGGAGAGG
>BQKZ01005583.1:19683-41388 GCA_036244855.1 Temnopleurus reevesii | reverse complement strand
ATTTATTATTTCCCACTTGTGGGCGGATCGACCTTATCAGCTGAATGCTGTTCTTCAAAGGGTCCGTCTTTGTTGGCTATATTAAGCAACAGCTATGTAGATTGTTTGTTTCCCACTTTTCCTAAGATCATATAAGAATATATTTATAAAAACCAAACTTCCTTTGACATTTATTAAGAACTCTCAATTCATTAAAAGATTGAATAACTTTCGGTGCAGAGGTGAGGGATGGGTTGCATAAAATATGTGTAGAGCCAATTTTTTATCGATTCATGCAGAGGGGTTTCTTAGAGAGGGTAAACTTAACATGGCTTCTGCGGATCCAAGAGCCGAGGCACGCCGGGAGACAAACACCCAGCTACAACCAAGGGAGAAATATAGTCTACCATTATACCTCCACCCTCACAAAGCATTCATCAACTATAACTGAATTATATAAATTAATATTGCCTTACCGGCTTATGCACTTTCTCTCACGGTCGCTTCACGAAATGGATGAGGTTCGGAGACTAAGAGAGCTTGAGATTGGGGATGGAGGGATGAGAGAAACGACAGAAGGGGAGAGGAGGAAAATCGTGATTTAGGAGAGAGACAGAAACTAAAAAAAAATGAGTATGAAAAGCGAAAGGGAGAAGATAAGATTAGAAAGAGAAAAGGCGAGAGATCCCTGGGGAAGAGAGAGCGAAAGAAAGAGAGAGAGAGAGAGAGAGAGAGAGGGGGGGGGGGAAGAGCAGAGAAGAAAGAATATAAGAAAGATATGGAGAGATAGATGGAATTGAAATGGAGAACGTTCCAAGATTGAGAAATGTGAAGACGACAAGATGAAATAAGATGGGTAGCCTAATTCTTAAAGATTAGCAATAACATAACCATCATCCCACTATCAACATCAACAAAAACAACAGCAAGCAACAGCAAGCAACGCTACCATCACAACCACCACAACCATCACAACCACAACGGCAACAACATAACTAATAACACCAACAACATCGGCAGCAGGTATCAAAATAAAAAGTGACATTGTAATTATTTGATTATACATGTTGATGATCATAATCGTAGTAATATGCAAAATGTTTTTTTTTTTTATTTAAAATAAGGAAAGGGCAGGAGGAAGAGTATAGAAAGATTGGTTGTTTCCCTCGGTATTTATGGATATAAGTATGTATGTCTGTGAGTATTATGGTTGTGTTTGTGTGTCGAAATTCTGCGACAGCAGAAAGTTACGGAGATGAAAAAAAGAGGAAAGAATGGGAGAAGATGAGAGAAGGAAATAGAAAAAAGATGAGATGGAGGCTAAGAAAGAAGATGGCGACGGGAGTGGTGGTAGAGCTGATACAAATTAGCGCAACCCGGAGGGATGGCGGTCCGGCAGGAAAGCCATCGAGGATGGGTAGTTGTTTTTTGAGGTAGGGGGTGTCGACCATCACTCCAACACCCCAGGATGATGCTCAGCGATGACGAGGAGGAGGAGAAGGAGGATGAGGAGAAGAAGATGGTGATGGGGGCCCAGCCCAAGGCATCATCGATCGCTCCTTAATAGGTGCATAAACGCGTGAAAGGAGTGAGAAGGAAATAGCACCACGCACCACCGCCAGGAAGGGAATTGAATGTCCTTCCTTTTCCCCCTTCCCTTTTCTAGCCTAATTCGTCTTGTTTTTATAGAGTAGAGGTTTTTTTTCATCCTTTCTTTTGTTTTGGAGCGATGAGGATTTGGTTGAGTTGGCAAGTCGGTTCGGATGACATGCTGATGAGGAGACTGACCGAAATGGAATAACATCGGAAAGACGGCAACGGTAGTGATGAAGATGCTGATGATAACGAAGAAGAATACTAGGTCGATAATGACGCAAGAAAAAGAAAAAAGTTAAGAAAAAGAAAATCAGAATAAAAATTATGGTAAAAATGAAATGAATCATCATTGTGGTAACGCTATAGTGACGATGTTGATGATAATAATCATGATGATGATGATCATGATCATGAAAATGATGTGATGGTGATGATGATAACGCTAATAATGATAAAGAAGATGGTCATGATCTACCGACAAATTCGTCGATGTCACGATGTTGAGTGACGATAATAATGATACTTATAATTCTATTGCAAAATACATCTGCAGGAGATGAGAACACATTATTTGAGTGATCTCCGTGATCTATAGTAATTTATCAAATTTCGTAAATTAATCGTGATAGGAATGTCAATGCTTACATATGTGAACAAATTATATTTCCTCAAAACATCAAGCGCTCATGATTTCGTGATATAAAAGCCTCTCATTGTAACAAACGATAAGTTAACAAGCTCATTGGCGTAAATCCAAAAATGTCTATACCAACGCATTTTTCCTGCGCCATTTCCCAACATATCTTATTGGATATAACGAAGTAGCCTACACGTGTATACATTCCTATTAATTCAACTAGATTGGAAAATCATGCATTCATAGGATTCGAGAATCTAATGAGACAAAATTAGATGAGGGTGCAGAACGTTGCCGGGCAAGACTTGCGAGCCCTTTTCGCGCTTTATCATTCCCCCTCGTTTGCGGATAAATTTGTGCATTCGAAGCTACGGTAGCGAACCCAGACAACACGGAGAGTGGCTGAATTTAGTCGGCGAGGGAGAGAGAGAGAATTCCGCTAGAGAGTAGTGTAATTTTATAAACTTGTTTTAATGGATGTGATGAAGTTACGATTGAGATGATCTGGCATTTTGCTACATGTAAGGACAAAAGAGGGGAAAATACTGAATGGGAAAGAGAGGGAGAGAGAGACGGAGTATACTCGCAAAGGTGAGGGTTGTATACGGAAAGAGCGAGAAAGGATGAATTCGAAATGTTTGTATAGGAAGAAGAAGAAAATGGGGAAGGAAAAGAAAAGAAGCAGAATAAGTAGCAGAAGTGGAAGTAGTAGTGATAGTATATAATAGTAGTATTGGAAGATGACGAAGAAGAGAAGGAGAAGAAGAAGAAGAGTAAGAGAAGGAAGATGTGTTGCAGTGTTGACAGGAGTGAGAAAGAGAAATAAAATAATAATAATCATAACATTGATACGGGGCTTTATACTGGCGTTTCTAAGCGCCTTGCTATTGGTGAACTAAATCATCAACAGACAAATCAAATGGGAAAAAAAGAAAGGAAGAAAGATAGAGGAGAGGTTCAGAGCAAAAGTGCGAGGAAACTAAAAAAAAATCTTACGAAATAATAGTTTCACCTTTAAATAGTTATAAGAATGTCCAATTGTATATCGCTGAATCCTGAACCTTTATACGATGAATGTGGTATCTAAAAAAAAAAAAGATTAAAAAAACTATACATGTAGGCATATTATTAAATCATTAAGATTCAATAATTATCAATAAAAATACAAGTGGAGAAAATAAATATTTCTATTCTCAAGACACCTTTTAAATTTTTATGATAGATTTATCATGTTTATTGCTCGGCAATATGGGGAAAGGGGAAGGGCCGTACTTTTAATTGTTCTGATTATTCAAAGTCGAAGAGGTAGTATAGCATATATAATCCTTTCTGTTTCTATTTTCTATTTTCTATTTTGAATATTGTATTGATGTATACAGAAAATTGTTTGTTGAAGGAAAAAATAAATGTTATTTTGAATTGAATTGAATTGAATTCTGATGTCAGGTCATTTATAAGCTCTTTTCAAAGGAAGGCAAAAATGCACAACTTTTCAAAAATATTCAACACGGTGCACATACGCAAAAATGTGGTGAAACTTTGAAAAGGGTAACAAGAGTAGGGTGTCTTTCTGCCAAAGTAATTTCCTTTTTATCTGTTTCATTTCGTTCTTGTCATCTTTCTCCTTGAATTGTATTGAGGCTGAAAGTAGTCCATTTAAAAATAAAAAAGGTGAAATAAAAAAAAAAGAGGGAAAGGGAATTCAGCGAAGCGGAGTCTATTTCTACCTGTGACTGATTACTACCTCTTATTACATTATCTGCGGTCCGTCGAGCTGAGAGCTGTGTAACCCGACCCGGCTGCGCTCCCCGATCCCCCGGGTAGCTTTCCCGCTCCTAGACCCCTCATCACGTACCTGAATACAGCACCTTCGTTTCACATCACCGCTTCATTTCTTCCATCCAACTCTATTTTATTCTACCCATTTCTTCCCTTTTCTGCATCATTCTATTTTCTTCAAACTCATTCCTTCATCTTTTTTTATCGTTTCCCCTTTTTTTGGACTAAACAAGCAGACGATTGAGTCGTTTTGATCAAAACGATTACGATATCCACGATATGGTTGGTTGATATAGGTATCGTCGTCTGTACTCACGTACCTGAATACAACACTTTCGTTTCACATCATCACTTCATTCCTTCTATCCAACTCTATTTTCTTATTCCCATTTCTTCCTTTTTATGCTTCGTTCTATTTTCTTCAAACTCATTCCTTCTTCTTTTTATCGTTGCCCCTTTTTTTTTTTTTTTTTTTTTTGGACTAACCAAGCAGACGATTGCGTCACTATGAACAAAACGATTACGATATCCACGATATGTTTGGTTGATATAGGTATCGTCGTCTGCGTGTTGATGAAGGACCATTATAATGATTGCTCGAACAATAGATTTCACTTTACAGGATAGGCGGGAAATCTAAACCACTTAAAGTAATGTATTTAACATCGCGTCCCGGTAATAATTTCCTCGGCAAACAATGCGTAAAAATAACGCTCTCTCTCTCTCTCTGTTTACGCCTCTCCTCTACTCTCCTCTCTCACCTCTTTCGTCTCGAAGGGGGGAGGGAGGGAGGGCAGAGGGTCCTTATCAAATTAATTGCGTTAAGTGGCGCGCCCGAGTATGCAAACATTGAAGGGGATACCCCCTCCATGCTCGCCCGGGCTGGTTCCCCGTCTCCGGCTCACCTTACATCGGACGGGGGCTGAGTTCAACTCCTAGGATTGGGTTGTTGTTAATTTGACTGTAAACTTGACGTTTTCAATTATACCCTGTATTGGCACATATCCTTATATTGAATACACCACCCTCTCCCAATGTTGACATGTTTAGGAAAATAAATGAGCATGATAGGTAGCATTCAATGTAAAGAAATTTATCATTCTAAGGCTTGAAAGCAAAATATATCAAGTCCTTACTGAACTGTTCGTAAAAATGAATGGATTTATTCTGAAAAAAATTTAAGCAAATAAAAATAATACATACGTTATATTAAACTCTCAAAAACACTATGACATTATATTGCTCACCATTTATAAACGACATAATTAAGAAAGAAAATCAATGTGAAATAACGCGTTGAACCCAATCTTCACCTGTACACATTATTTCCATGTCAAATGAAAATTCGAAGTGAACACAACTTGTTAATAAGATCAAGAACGTGTTTCGAAGTGGCATCACTTCATCTTTAGCTTAAACAATACTTACAAATTAGAGTTCATATATACAGCTCTAACTTGCAAGTATGTTTTTAAGCTGAAGATGAAGTGATGCCACTTCGAAACATGTTCTTATTAAAAAGTTGTGTTCTCTTTGTTATAAGATCATTTAAATTTATATCGTGTCGTTCTTTCAGCACAGCAATATGAATTGGACATGAACGTGTGAAAATTAAGAAAATAATTCAACGACAATCCATTCTTTTTAGGAACACGGTCTGTACATTTAAAGGTGCAATGATAATCATTTTGTCAAAGAAATTTCCTTTGAGCATTTCGTTATTCCATGGCCAACTAATGTAGCAATAGCACTTAAAAAAGAAAAGAATTATTTCTCATTAATAAGTTTTTTCTCGTTTTAAGAACTCAGTCTGTTTTTTTAAAATAATTTTCTCAGTAATAATTTCCAAATCAAAGAGCACTGTGAGATAGTATGTAAACAAAAAAAGATATAGCATAAAATAGGTTGTGGGCCAAAAAGCAGAAATACCTTTTTTCAAAGAGAGAAAAAAAACATGCATCCTTTTTGTTGAAGAACTGATCATTCTGACACTAAACTGTAATTCATAAGATGATAAAATTCCTGCTTTCAATGTTCATCCGTATATTTCTATTATCATTATAATTGATACTATCATTATTATCACTAATTATGTTGTTGTTGTTGTTGTCATCATTATTTATGTTATTATAATTGCTTGTAATAATGATCTTTTTTTAAATCGCGAGATTTCCCCTGACATCTGTAATCATGTGTATATAAACAAGCAACTCATCTGTAAAATGATTTGTCCAATAATGTAAGTCTGTTTAAGTGATGAAAATTGCTGGTCATAATATGATTAAATGAACATTTTTCATCTTGTGTATGTACATAACACTTTATTGAGACGTAGCTCTGCGGAAACAGTCGATCGTTTTCCTTCTTCTTAATCATCCTGCATGTAAGTTGCGCAAACAGCGTCCCTACTCAATACAAATTGAAAGAAAGGTTAACATCTGCGACCAATTAACAAAATTAGAGAATCAACGTGGTTAAATTACATCTACACGCCTACATTCCCTCTTATGGGCTTTGTAATTCCGATCTGAAAGATATTTGACTGTTTCTTGGGGAGAGGTAAAGGAGGGAGAGGAGTAGAGGGCAAGAAAGTGGTCTTTTAAAGAAAGAGAAAACAATTGAGAGCAGAGCTATTTGCTTGATTGGTGTTTGCGGGGCTGTAATCGGAGTCCGCTGAACATAAATGGTACGCCGGAGCTTTCCCGGTAGATGCAGGGTAAACACGCGATGCTCCTTCGGTTTATTCCGACTCTCCCGCTCTCTCCCGCCGATATCTTCTTGTTCCTCCTTTGAAATTCATCACTCTCGTTCCCCGCCAAAACCCGAGCGACTCGCGGAGCGCCGCGGTGATTTGATACTAATCGTGAAGCGCTTTCCACGCCGCGGGCTCCCCGGCGACTTACATTACAATTCCGATCGCAAATGTCAGTGCAATGTAATACCACCGAATGCCGCCAATTTCGGATGCTTCACTGTTGATTCTTTTTCGGGGAGTACGATGAGAGTTTGGGAGCGAGATGAGGAGAGAGGATAAGATGGAATATAAAGATGCGATCCGGGCTTGAAAGAGTCCATCACATGAAAGGGAAGAAACTTGTGGATAGGGGTTGAAAGGAAGACAGAGATAGCGAATAAAAAGAGGCAGAAAAGTGATAAGTAAATTTGATTGCCGTTTCCCCGCTAGCCCATGTCCTTCAATAAAATTAACTTATATAATGCCTTCAATTATGAGGCCTATGCTAGTTGTTCACTTTGAATTCAGTTCGGGTTTCTACCGAATCTCTTGTGGCTGTATTTGTCACAATCCTCTGTTGTTTAACGATCATATATTCTTCTAAAAGTGTCAGAATGGACACTAAAGATGTGTTGGAATAAATCTACAGACAGAATTCNTCTTGGGTTCCTTTTTTTTCTTTATTATTTTTTTTTACTGAAACCAGAACCAGCTGATGTAATGATGAGATTATGATGCTTCCATAAATTAGGTATAAATACTTCTTATGAGGCAGGAATATTAACTTATGACGCAGTATTTTTTTTCGAAAATATCTGTTTAATTTCGTTCTAAATGCAAAGATATGCATGTTGATTAAAAAAGAATCTTTATATTATATGTGAGTATTAATTTTTTACCAAATACTTAAAAACCGATTGATGGTCAATTCATGTTTTTTTTTCTTTTTGAAAATCTTTTTATTTTCGAAAAAAGTGCTCAATACTTTTCATTTTAATTCATCATTAGTATTACTTATTTTATTTATTTAGGCCTACTCTTTTTTATTTACTCATTTATTCTTATTTTTTAAAATTTATTTATTATTATTTTTTTTTCTACAAAGGTCATTATTCTGAAGGATCGTTATTAAAAAGCTCAATATTCTGAAAGTCTGTTATCCTGGAGATTCAGTAATCCGAAGTTTTACAGAGTGAAGCACATTTTTTTAACAACGAAATCATTTTGCTATTTCCCGAAGTGTTATCAGGACATTGATGAAAAAAAAAACAAATTTGCGGATCTTCTGTGCTTGTATGACATATTCAAATGGATGAATAAATACAAAAAAAAAATGAACTTGGCTATTTCATGTCTTTCTTTTCTAGATAATGAACCTCTTCATTCCGTTTGTTAACAAAAAAATATTACTCTTCCTTGAACTTTAATTCATATGTGTTCTTGTCAATAAAACTCACTTTGAATATGCCTTACATTCGTCTCAGCGTTTTGACGCTATTTCACTTGCCATGCGTAAACAAAAAATCCTTGAAAACTTTTTTATGCGTTTGATTTCGTTTCCCTTGATGACATTCGCTTCCGTGTGATGTCCAAAATGACATCACACAAGAAGATGAGAAATAGAGAGATACTTTGAGATAAAATATAGATCCATGATACGCCGATAGTGTCGAGCGGAATAATTTAATGCAATAACTGTGACTTTTCCGAAAGCTCTTCTTTCCTACTTCTTAAAGAAATCCTTCATGATGAATTGCAGTCGCTTGGGTCAGTCAGCCAGCCGAGAAAAGGGGTCATTACCAAAATAGTACGAGTTGATACTCCAAGTATTAAATGTATCAGATATGAAATATGAGACGAATCTGAGGAGGGAGGAAGAAAGGTGTTTATTGAAGTGCGAGGGTGTCATGATTTATTAGATAAGAAACCTGTCAAAATGTACTCTTGCAGTGAAGTGCTTTCCAGCTCTTCCGTTTTACTTTTTTTGAAACATATCTTGTCAGCTCAGCACTTCATGACTGGATAGAAGTGAGAATGATCCGAAGGGGAAAACGCGTCACTTGTTTCTTACGTCTTATATACTGTTTCCATCTTCCTCTTATAGATTTTGGACTCAGTCTTGATCTAATAATTTTACGTTTGAAACTGAGCCGCTTGCAGACAACCGAAATGTAGCGATATGGGGTAAAGAGAGGCAAATGGTACTTTCAATTTCAAATGATAGTAACTGTGCCTATGGATCGAGAAATTTGTTGAAAATGAATAACGTTTATCCAAATATCCTCAACGGAGTAGAGAAAAAAAAATCGAAATTGAAATCCACTTATTTTGTCCTCATTAAAAAACGGCAAATTTTTACCGCTTTTTATGACTACCTTTGATATCATTTTATTTTCTGTTTATTGAACTTTAAAATTCTGATTTATAGGTTTGGGTTAAATTCTGTTTTTTTTTTTTTCAATACTAGTTGGTTTCAGGGGAAAAAACAGCTAAATAAAAACATAAACATAAACACTGAATGCGAGTATACATTGATATCATTAATACCGTATAAGTGATCCATTATCTTAATAAAACTTTAACAAGCTTTGATCATACAACAACGCATCAATAAGACTTATACATATTTTATAGATATGTTTAGTCATGTGATTGCTTTTCAGCCAATAATGTAGTTCTACATATAAATACAGCCTGTATATTTTTTTACAACATGAAAACATCTCTATTTTGTTCCAGACGTTGACTCTACACAGCTTTATTAATTTGCAGACACAACGTTCTTACATTTAATTCACCAGTGACTACTATTCTGTTGCACTAAATCGCATGCAAATAAGAGATATAGTATGCTATTGAATTTTTGTTCAATACAAACCACCAATCATTAACATTCTCTTTTCTAAAAAAAAATAAAAATAGAAAGAGTAAAATACCACAGTTTGGTGAAATGTAAAATCAATTTACTCGAATGAATAAAAAACCCGCTCAGAATCTAATTTTAAGTACACTGTGAAATTGTTCCGTCAATAAAAACAAAACGAGATATTAGCTTTTCGTAAAATCGTATAATAGCTGTCATAAACTGATGAAAAACAAAAACAATATGTGCGCATACGTCCCTAAAATATATGCGATAAATTGAACTTTTTTAATGATGATTTCAATTTTGTTTGATTATTCGTTCCTGCATTGAAATATTTTCTGTATGGCTCTTTGTCCTTAGATATAAAACACTTATTTCCCCACTCCTTCCTCCTTCTCTCTCTCTCTCTCTCTCTCTCTCTCTCTCTCTTTTCCCTCTCTATGCTACGCACACATACACCTAAACAAAGCATACACAAACACAATCATAGCCATCCAAAGAGCTAGCCCAATCATTCAATCAATCCATTGCGGGATAATGATGCATAGTCATTTATTCATTTAAATTAATGTTTCTACTATCAATCAATTATTGTAATACGCAGTATATAAATGTAGATTATGATTATTATTCTATTACCATTCGACATTTTCACTCATTCACTTTCTCCGTCTTCCTCTCTTAATGTTTGTTTTAAGCAATCTCCATAAACAAGGTGCTTATTCGTCCTCGACAAGATCTGACACTTTACATGGGTTAGCGTATCCACTTCTTTACACGTTAAGATACACACCTCATCTTCAAAATAATGCACTGCATATATATTGATGACAAGCATTATTGTTTATTAACACATCACAAATTCTCCCGTGTTTCCTTCCCCCCCTATTGGAGCGACATACCCCCTCCCCGATCTGCATTTACTGAATACACAATAAACACACCGGTCTATGGCGCCACAATGTACACACCGGTATGCGCGGCGCCACTTTAGCTATCTACGGTAGAAAGCGCCACCCGTATCACTCACCGCGGACACACACACACGCGCAGAAATGTGTGTATAGTTCTGTGACACACACAGGCATGCATGCATGGGTACTAACTAAAGGGGCATCGTTTTAATTGATTGCGCGGCCGGGAGAGCGGGGCAGTGTGTGCCTAGCGGAGCGTGTAATACGATCACTTAGTAGGGGAAATGTTTGCACGCCATCCTGGCTATCAAATACTGTGCATCGAAACGTAGAAGAGGAGAGAGAGAGCTCTGTGTGCCTGACCTGACTAAAATGTGGCAAATTACATTAGGCGTGCAGCGCGGCGTGTTCCGCTCTCAATCTATCTTTCTTTTATCTATTCGGTCTTCTCTGTTCTCTCAGTTCGAACCACTCACTCTCTCTTCCAAGCCCACCCCGGTTTGTATTCATTGTTAGGCTTTATCTCACCTGTACACCTTTTTTCCTATCCCGACCAATATCATTCTGCTCCGACAGTTGTTCTACTTCTACCACTATTGCATTTTCATGAAGCTCCATGATTATCCTACATCAACTTTTTTGCTATGTTTGGTCACCCCCCCCCCCCCCCCCCCTCAGTCTTAATGCATTATCTTACATCTCACATCTATCATAATTTTATGATTTATCTAAAACATCTCATGAATCTATTTTAATTGTCTCACATACTCTCCTTTCCTCTGGCTTCTTTCCTCAAAACTTTTTTTCTTTCCCCAGTTAGTCTTCCTTCACCAAATCCTCCTAAACAATCATTCTCTTTGCCATTTTCCATTTTCTTTGATTTATAACCATTTTTTCCCTATGTGTTCATATTCTAAAAATGATTTGACAACTTGCTCTGCTTTGTTTATTTTACACATTAATTTCGATGCAAGTACTGTTTCGATTTTCAATAAGGGCTCCCAATTATTCAGCTGTGTTTCACCCATCGACCCAATGAAAATGGCCCATCCTGATTTTTCTTATCTTACCAATTGTTATTCCCAAACTAATATAATATCATCAACAAAACTATAAAAAAAATAATCTTGAAAGATTCCTTTACTCTTTGTTGAATACTAAGCATTGTTTTTCTTTTTGTATATGTGCTTTAAATATGAGAAAAACATCGTTTTACTATATACCAACAGACCCACAAAATCACCTTTATTGTACAAATTGTTTGGCCACGATTTAAAACTTTAAAAAGTGTTTGTTTGTATTCCCAAAGTCTTGTTGACACCAAACCAGTCATTTTTTTTCTCTCTAACCCTTTTCTATTAGCCCATCTTAATGAAGACCCAATTGAGCTCTGAGCGACGAATAATTTTCAAAAAAGTGTCATGAAGACGCCCTATTTCTTTTTCTCCTGGAATACCACAATAACATGCTTACGCCTTACACTTTCTTCACCCCTACTATCTAATTATCGACAGTCCTAATCATGCTAATTTGCGCATTAAATCGGGGACAACAAAGCGACGAAATGCTTGGCACTCATCTTAACACCATCGCGACGATTTGAATTGCCCCATTTTTTAACAGTTACATTATCTTTTTGGTCATCTTCGGTAGTTACTTATATTTTGGAAATAGTATGCCTTTTTGTAATTCACTTTTCATTCCGTTTCCTTTTTAAAGACTGGATTTGATGACATGTTATAACTTGATCAGTTCAAATAACAAGGATTTTTTTTTATAAGCACGATGCTGATAAAAATTACCTCCGCCAAATACAAACTAAAAACATTCTACCTATAAATCAATAACTATTCTGGGGCTTGTAACATAAAAGAGATACGATAAATCTTGCAATCAATTGCATCTCTTTGGTACATATTTTGCCATAGACTTACGATAAATATTCATCGTAAGTTTAATTGCATCTTTTAAGTTACAGGCCCCTGATGTGATAAGTAAGAATTCCGTAACTTTGAAAAATCTATGAGAAGATTTACTTTCATAATCATCTTTTTCCCCCTTTTTTCTTCTTGATTTTTTCTTCTCCTTTTTTTCTCTTTCTTTTTCTTACGACTGCATATTTTCTGCAATACCTAAGTAAATGCTCGGTAAACTTGATTTTTTTTTAAAGGAAAAAAAAATAATTACTAATTAAAATGTAATGTAAAATGTAACTGTTTTTTCTAAGAGCCGTTCATCTTACGGTGTTTTGCCGTTCGGCTTGGACGGTCATAAGCCGTATCAGCTTTACTCGTAAATTACGTATAAACGGTCCTTTGTGTTAAAACAAAAGTCAGGTAAATGCACAAACGAGTTTTCGCATTGTTCATGGAAAGCTGAAAGAAACAAATTATTCTATATATGATTTTAGATATATAAATTCCTATCGTGTTTCACAAGTTGCTTTTGTAACGATGAAACGGTTAAATTGCTGGAAAGGGGGGCTTAAATCTTCTTTCAAGAGAAAAAGAATACACATTTCTCTACATCCATTTTAAACAAATGGCGTCGCGAAACCTATGTGTTTTTATCATGTACAACATAACACGAGATGAAATGAGCATGTATGTATATTAATGGCCCGGGATGACCTTGGCTCCGAGCGAATCTTCCTCCGTCAATCGCCCCGTAACTCCCCCGCGGGGAGCACGCTACCGTGCCACGCTTTACTCCTCCTTATTAAATCTAAAATGCATTCAACCATACAGTTCTCATCATACCATTCATCAGACATCGACAACTTTCTTCCTTTTTTCTTTTTCTTTTATATCGTCTCGTCTCATTTCAGAATATTACAAGCCCCCTGCTCTTTTCGTTACTCCATTTTTTTAGGGACAACTGAAAATGAAAAGGATATACGTCATGCAGGTCTTGCAACAATATTTCATTACTTTAATGTACGCTTGTATCATTTCTTTCTTGCATATTATTTTGTTACTACAGCTCACAATGATGCATATATTATTGTGAATCTATTTGACATAGCCTACAAAAATATTTTGCCATCATCGAGCAAAGATAGAAGTACAATAATTTAAGTCAAGTTGTTGAATTACACATTACTTTCAAGAATCTGGGCACCTTTTTGCTTTCTATTGTGATATATCATATTTTCATCTTGTAAATAGCATCAACTAAATGCATGATGGTTGAAAGATAACTTCAGAAACAGATATGACTTATGTAAAGATATGCATTAAAATTATATTCATTTTGTAAGGACCAGATGGAAAAAACAGCGTTATTTTTTGAATACCACTGAAATGGCTATCCGCCTTTTTGTAAGTTTTTTTTTAAATCATATTCTGCTTGAAATTTGTTGAATGTACGGAAATTGGAGCAAAAAAATAGACATTGACGTAGAGTAATCGGGGTATTCAAGTACAAGAATATGAGAATGGGCCCAGAGAACCATATTTTGGAACATCACCGAATAATGTTTGTGGAAGTTGTAAGAAAGCACAAAGCCAACATTCTGCGAACATGATTCTAACTGTGTCGCCCATGTAAAAGCCGACTCACACCTTTGCGTTTTTAACCTGCGTCGGCCCAGCGGTTTTTTTTTAATCAAAAAAGTTCCCCGTAGGCACAGTATACGCTGATCAGTCTGTAGATTGACGTTTGGCTTGCGCTCAAGGAGCGTACGCCGAGCGTCAGTCCACCGTATGACCTGCGTCTTTGTGCGTCCTGGGCCCCGTAACATAAAGGTTTGCGATTAATCGCTATTTGATTTTGCTATCAATTGCAAACTTTAGTACATGATTTGCCATAGACTTGCGATTGATATCAATCGCTATCAGATTAGCAATTGATCGCAAACCTTTATGTTACGGGGCCCAGGGAGCGTTTTCAAATTAAAAAAAAACGCTGGGCCGACGTAGGTTAAAAACGCGAAGGTGTGAGTTGGCCTTTCCAAACAAATGAATGAAAAAATAACCAAAAACGTGTTTTTTTTTTTTTACACTGAATGGTCAAGACACACAACATAGAACATGTGTATAGGTGNTTTATTGTATTATTTTGTATGAATGTAGGAAAAACCAGCTTTTTTATGACATTTTTGAAAGAGTTATCTCTTCTTTAGTAAGAATTCCCCTTACCTACCATTTATTCCGCATTTCCCCCTAAGTGCGGAAAAAGTGTTATATATATATATATATATATATATATACATATATATATATAAACGATGAAGCGACGCGTTCCGTTGAATAATATAAAAATGAAATGAACAAAGTGTAGAACGCAAGTGAAGACATAGTCCTCTAATGGAAAACAGCGTTATTTTATTATATATATATATATACAGTGTATATATATATATATATATAATATTTAGCATAATATGTCTTTTAAAATAGACATGTATTTTCTAATCTGTGAGCATACAGCAAAACCACATGTATATATTGTAAGCTTCAAATATTCTTGAAAAGAACATCAGTTCATGAATGAATCACGGAGATATCATCATATCAAAATTTGATTGACAGAACGTTCGCATCGTTTGACACAGGAAAATGGCAAGAATTAAAAAAAAACTGTGTCGTAGACTCTAATTTGCATAGATTTTATTGTAAATTCGCTTCCATCAAAGATGCAAGATTTACATTAATTTGACGGTAAAACGTCAAGTAAGAGTGGTATGACTGCTTATTTACTGTTTTTGATGATTTGTTTAAAAAAATTAGAAACATGCAGATCAGTGTTACAAGACCTGTATGTTCTGCAAAAAGGAGCAAATCTTCCGATCTTTTGGAAATATTGTTATTATTTCTTGCACATTCATTATGGAAATTTCCAGTAGGGACAATAAAATGTCCCTCTTCACAATGACTATATCAGATTTATTACAACGCATACTTTTTTAAATTAATATGATGTAGGAATTAACATGACATTTGAATTACTAAGACAGCTTCATGTTGATAGGTGTAACATGAAATATGTGTACATGAATTGGGAGCCGGCCGGATAGCTTGCGTGATTATATATGTGCATCAAGTCATAAGTATTATAAATACAAATTTGGCGGACAGACAATTTCAGTACGATTTATAAGCAATAGGTTGAATAAAAGATCTGAAATACAAACATTTTTTCCACTTTGTCAAAACATTTAAAGCTGTCGAAGATGCGGAAAAATAAGTATTATATTTGTTTGTTCTCATAGCTTTTCAATTTCATGTCCTATTTCATCTGCACTATTTGTTGTCCTGAAATACTAGTTTCGTAATTAATTTAGAGCTGTAGTGTTCGACTAAAATGATCGCTAGATGTAGAAAAGACAAAATCAATAGAATACACCAAAATGATTTTGCAATCACTCCATATTCGCCATCATGAAATACAATTATTTTTTTTACACTTAATGTCAAGGATCTCTCCTGAGAATTTCCTGCAACAAAAGATCATTTTGAAATGAAACTTTCATTTTTCTTTTTTTTAGTAAAGCATCGTGGCGTATTACTTTCTTGCAGAATACACTGATGAGTTTTGATTTCAAAATGAATATCTGCGGTGCTTTCTTGGGTTTCATTTCGTTCCGTCTCTCCTTGTAGTCTCCGGAGATGAATTGAATTCAAGTTTACTCGAAACAAATGGAAGGATCATCATACAAATTATGCTATTCAATCTAAAATCACCCCAGGCCGAATTATTTCCGCCGCGACATGATACAATCTTCATGCGTCGCTCTTTGAAATTGTCCGCGCTCAATATGTGACTTTATAAGACGATACAATGGAAAGAGAAAAGAAGAAGAAAAAAGAACAGAAATAAAGCCAAGTATAAAAAACATCTAAGCGACATTAACCTTTATTTGAAGGCCCGCGATGTAGGTATATTCGCATTCATACGTTATGTGTCGGTGTGAGTGTGTGTATGTGTGTGTGTGTGTGTGTGTGTGTGTGTAAATAAGAGAGAAGGGATGTGTGTGTATGTGTGCGTATGTGCAGCCGTTTGTGTGTGTTTGCATTTCCGTATGCAAAAGAAATGTGTGCAGGTGTATCTGTGGGTGTGTCTGAGTGTGTGAGAGGGGATGTGCGCGTCTATGTGGTGTGTTAATTATTTTGTAGGTATAATTTGTAGAATTTGTAGAATAATAGAGAGATTATCGGAGATATTTGAACATTTACCTGTATTTGTAGGCCGATGTAGGTATGTTCGCATTTACGTTGTGTATTGGTATGCGTGTGTGTGTGTATGTGTGTGCGTGAGAGAGCGAGAGAGGTAGACGTGTGTGTATTTGTGGTGTATGTATTATTTTGAAGTATGATTTAGGAAAATTGTAGCTGTATGATCATCATTGAAGAATGACTAGATGTTATCAAAGAGATTCAAACATTAAACTTTATTGTAAGCCAATGTATACATGTATAGGTTTGTGCGCATTCATACATTGTGTGTGTTTTTGTTTGTATATATAGCGTGTATAATTTTGTAGTATGAATTAGGAAAGATGTACCTGAATATTGTAAAACGGTATAATTCTTTATCTGTTACTTCTCTCTCTCTTTCTTTGTCCCGCTCCCAATCTATTACCTTGTCAAGTTATCCATGTCTCATTTAATTGTACATTTATCTTCTCAGTATATACTACTGGGAGGTGTTTCACCAAGATAAGAAAAACTTTACGCACGACTTTACGTTCGACTGGTACCCCTTCTTGTGCGTAATGGTTCACATCATTACGCGCATTCAGCGCAAGAACTAATACCAGTCGAACGTAAAGTCGTGCGTAACTTGGTGAAACACCGCCCTGGTCAGTTTTATGTGTATATATCAATAAATAAATAACTTCATTCTGTTTACAAGTTTTACCCAAGATTCATTTTAAGCACACTAACCTCTAGTGTACTTTTATTCCTCTCATCCTTATACCATTTTCATCTTCTCATATATATATTCTTTTATCTTCTTCCAGAATCATCAACGCTCCAATATTCCTATAGGCTGCGGTCTTCCAGGTTCACCCAGCGTTTATCTCTCCACCAGATAATCCGGATCGCATCATTTGGCAAAGCGGGATTATACGGGGACTGACTGGAGGCGATGGAGGGAGAGATGATGAGGATACTACCAACGGAGGATCTCTTTGGTGATGGTGGTACATATGCCGTTTGTCAGAACTCGAAGGCGACAGAGAGGAAAATGTTTGCAAGAAGTTATACATCTTTTAACGAAAACAACACGAATTTGAACCCTTTCTCCTGGATTTGGAAACCCTGAATAAAACCCCTATCTTATCAAGCTAAAATGGTTCTTTGGAAAACTTAGCAGATTTAACCCAATTACTATTGTATTCTGTAATTCCCATTGACTTTTTGCAGGTACTACACGGTTCCAGCAGTCAATGGGTTAAATTGTAATTTCATGTAACCTTATTAAAAATCCTTTGGAACCACTTGTTTGGATATTTTGATCAGTAAGCATGCATCATAATCCTGATTTTGGTTTGAAAAAAGAATCAGATTTAAAAAAAATAGCTTTTCCTAAAATGTAAACTCCTCATTTTAAAGACAGCCCTTATTTTCAAATGAAATATATTTGTAAGTTTTTACTCATTATCTGCAAAATATAATATAATTTGAGCAGTTTTCCTTCTGACTACAACTTTACAAAAAAATAAGATTACATAATGTCACTTTATTCCTCTTAAACGTAGCAGTCACTTATTCCGTGAATTTTCTTTGTTTATATAATTTCCAAAATGGTGTCCTAAAGAGTGCTCTGAAGTAAGTCAGGCAAATCTATGATGAGCAAAAGATTTAATATTCACTCATTATTCGCAGTTACCATATCGGTGATCCTCAGTCTATTACTAAATTTGATTATATCTCGCCAGGCTAAATTCCACCCCTCGCTTTTGACGACACCGAAATATGGTGGGCATTTTTTTCTATCTCTACTTTTAAGTTGCTCTGGGGTCTAAATGGGATTACGGTTTAGGAGGTGCTTGCGAGAGGTAAATAGAATCTTGCATGAGGAGACGTCAACTCTTTTTGCCGTTGTTGTTAAGGCGTCCAGAATTGAATTTATATAGTGTTATTCTTTTATTGTCATATTTTATATATTCGTTCATATGTTATTATTTGTTATACATAAAAATTAATTTTCTAATATTTTCTAATTATGAAAAGCTAATGACATTTTCAAAGTTCTGCAAATACTTTTATTTTACTCTCAGTTTACATTCCATTTACCATACTCATTTTACTCAAATCTATACTCTTATTTTACCATCATTCTACTTATATTTTACTTTTATTTTACTCTCAACTCTTATTACTATCATCATCGACATTCCTTTATTCATTATCCTGCAATATTGATTCTGCAGGATTCTGAATGATTATGTCAATCAATTCAGTGAGTTTTTTTCAGGGTCGTTTTTTTTTCAGGTAATTTGCTTATAAACGCAATTCTTTCTTATAAATTTTTTTACGCGGTGCCTTTGAATTTGACATCTTGTCATCTTAGTTTACATTACTTTTCCTGAAATTTCTGAGTTTTTTTTTTAGTCATCGTCAAATGATATTCATGTACTCATGTTATTTTGTTATATTTTTCTTGTTGTATGCTGAAGAAATATAAAAAATAAAAAATAAAACATTAATAAAAGAATGAAATTGGTACCGACAATCATTTCATTGATAACCTGATAACGCAAATATGAGTACAAGTTAAACAGATGACATACTAGATTGATAAACGCAGGTTAAGGCACTGAGCAGTCTCAATTGGCAGATGATCGCGCCATTTTTCCTCTTCCCTTTTGTCCTTAATCCCACGGGGGGCCCATGCCCGGCTATGTTTCTGTGATTAATCCAGTTAAAATTCAATCACACTAAACAGCTAAATCGGCTTAGTCTCGCCCTCCTAATCAGTTAAGTGGCCGTGGAGAAATGACGGAGGGCCCCCTCATGTTCCTTCGCTTGAATCACCCCTGACCGACCGCGACGAAATCGCTCGGGCGAGTACCAGTCGGTTGGGGAGATGTACGATTTAGGGTTCGCTGGCAGAAAGTCATCGGGGCGTATGTGGATCAATCTTTAGTTCATTTTAGGAATAAAATTCATGCAGGACTGACCTCTTCCTTGGATATCAATCAACACAAATGTTAGAGGACTTGTTTTGGTTTACAATTCTAATTTTATTTCATCATGCATAATTATATCCTTGCTACATGAAAAATGGAGATGCGTAATATCTGTCCTATTAGAATGCCTGCCAGTATTTTGTATTTTGTATTTTATTTTCCAATCATAAAACAATTAAAACATATTTACTTAAAATAACAACAACAATAATTATAAAATCAATGCATGTATATAAATAATTCGATTTTTGGCTGGATAGCCCAATCCGCAACATGAAAATATATGACGCTGGTCTTCCTCAAGTAAAATCAAATAGATATACTTCTTAAGACGGTGTAACTTTATGATTGGGTTTAGACAAACACACACAAACAAACCCACATACACATACATACACACAAACACACACAAACGTACATACACACACTTGCAATCACCCACATGCAAATTTAGGCTTACCGTATATTGAAATGTAAAAAAAAAAACACTTCTTTTAAAACGTATATTTTACTCTAACAGAAATGATAAGGGACGGTAGCCGTGCATCTTGTATCTTTGGAAATGGAAAGAAGGAAGAAAATATCACATTCTGCATCTATCATATTTCCTCATGGGAATACACTCTTATATTCGATGGTGTAATAATACCAAAAAATGCGATACAATTATGACTTGCACAATATAAACAAAAACAAAAACACAAGAGTCAACGTGGACCAGGAGTGAAGCAAACTGTTATCTTGAGTGTCAAGAATATGTTACAATCGGTATTATCTAGAGATATGACATAAAATTATTTCAAAAAGATGAATCATTATGACGAACAGATGGACAATTTCTCATCATTAACTCTTGGCCATTTATACTTTTCAGAAAATCACCCAGCATTCGTCACCATCTCCCGGCATACCTTGCGGCGTGGACGCCATATTGTTGTTCACAAAGAATGCAATCTTTTTCCTTTCAAAAACGATGCTAAATGCTTGTACATTTCATACCAGTACTCCAATCTGGCTCGGGGCGATTATTAAAGAATCTCTTTAATATACGCCTCCGTCCGTTTAGGCTAAGTTATAACGCACAAAAAGGTACATCAGTCATCTTCCCATTCTCTCTCTTTCTCTCACTGTCTGTCTGTCTGTCTGTCTTTGTTCATATCTCTTTCTCTCTCTCTCTCTCTCTCTCTCTCTCTTTTTCTTTCTCTCTCTCTCTCTCTCTTTCTCTCGCTTTCTCTAAGTTTATCTCTCTTTCTATCTCTTTCCATTTCTTTATCTGTGTTTTGTGTCCTATACCTCCACACCGGTCAACCTTTTATTGCACTTCATCAACGCATCTTTTTGTGCTTAGTTTAAAAAAAAAGGTGTTATATCCAAATCCTCGAGAAAAAAAAAGTCTTGGCATTAGGGTCTGGATGGAATCATTCCATGTTAATTCAAACCTATATCATTCACTGATAAGTGATTATATAGCTATTTGGAAAAAATGGCAAATTCTACATCAATAAAAGAAAACAATGCCCGGTTAAAAGTCATACGGTCCAACTGGCGCACCCTGTGGTTCACCATTTGTGAAATTTGGCGCCTCTTCTTGATGTACTGACACGGGAAAAGGGGGAATTTTAAGGAACTGTCTGCCCCGATGAGCTCACCAGCAAGAAAAAAAAAAGAGAGTCAAAGCCAAAAAAGGCTCTCAAAAATGTTTTGCACCCCTACCGACTACCCAGGTTTGTGTGTGTGTGTGTGTGTGTGTGTATGTGTGTGTGCGGTGCGTGTATGTATGTATGTATGTGGGTGTGTGTGTGTGTGGGGGGGGGGATAATGTCTCCAAAGCGCATATCCCACGGTGTTTGCACATGGTCCCTCTCTAGAACACATTTGATGAACATCGGATGTCGTCAAAATTGGAAATGAATTTGTGCCCTTTTGCTGGAAATCACCTCGTATTGCCTCGTTCATTATCGGTATGGCTATAATACCAGGCCTGCAGTCATGATTTGGGAGTGCGCCTGTACTTTGTAATGATCCGCCAAAGTATCTCGGCTATGCTTCTCCAAGTCAGAC
>BQKZ01005583.1:6890-19669 GCA_036244855.1 Temnopleurus reevesii | reverse complement strand
CTCTCTCTCTCTCTCTCTCTCTCTCTCTCTCTCCATCTCTATTTCATCAACCTCATCTCTTTCTAAGGCAGTGTCTATTTCCCCTCTTTATCCTCTCTCTCTCTTTCTTCCCCACTCTCTCTCTCTCTCTTTCTCTCTCCTTCTCCTCCATCTCTCTTTCTCTTCCCTCTATCTCTCTCTCTCCATTTCTCTCTTTTACAAAGTCTATCCTTCTCTAAGTTCTAAGTCAGTGTCTCTTTCTCTTTCTCTCTCTCTCTCTTCTCTCTCCACTTACTCTCTCTTCATCTTCTCTCTCCCTCATTCTAAGCTTCTCTCTCTCTCCCCCCCTCTCTCTCTCTATCTCTCCCTCTCTTTCTCTCTCTCTCTCTCTTTCTCTCTCTCTCTCTCATTCTCTCTCTCTTCTTATCCTGGTTTAAAAGGGGTGAAAATGAGGACTCAAGAGTGCATCTTGGAGTTGCTCACCCGAAGTCAATCGTCCTTTGGGCTAAGGAGCTTTTCATGTCTTCAGATGTTCAAGTTCCATTATTAATCATTATTATTCAAAAGTTTAGTAGAAGCGTCTGAGGTTCTACAAGGTGTGTTGAACTTAGTCCAGTTGAGGACTCTGTGATCCCATAGATTCTCACATACCCCCTCTGATCACCCATCCTCGGAGGGATATGTGTGATCAGAGGGGGTTATGTGAGAATCTCCAGTTGAGTGATGAATTCCATCTGCGTTCAGGGCAAGATTTAGGTGCAGAGACTTGTGCTATTGAACACAGAGTCCTTAACTTGATGCCTTCATTGACTTGATTGACGCCATTTTCTAATTCTCTTCTTGAAGATTACACAATGAGAAAAAGCTTTACAATACAATTAAAATCATCGAGCATACCAAATTTTTTTTTTAAATACCACTTTTGAAAAAGAAGAAGAGTCTGAAGAAAAGACTCTGAGAAAAGTGAGAGAGAAAAAGTAGGGCCAAAGAGAGAGAAGGGGCCGGAAATGAAGATGAGTAGAAGGGGGAAAGGGAGAAAGAAGGAGAAGAAAAAGGAAGAAGAACAAAAAGAAAGAGAAGCAGAAGACGATGACGTCAAAGACGATGAAAAAGAAGAAAGAGAATGAGAAAAAAAGAAGGGAAAATATGAAAAATAAGAAACCACTGTTACCCACTTATCTCAAGCTACTTAAATCGGTATGAAATGCTCAAGTATCAATTTGAAAACAAAATGTAAGATCAAAAATACAGTAAACGTCGCACCTCACAGCTTCCCATCTCGCTATCTCAGATGTGTGTGTGTGTGTGTGTGTGTGTGTGTGTGTGTTAGAGCGCAAGAGAGAGAGAGAGATAGATAGAGAAGATGGGATGAATAGACTTTGGGGGGGAACTTAAATAAACATCTCATGTAAAGGTAATAGGGCCTAAACATACATTTGCATCTTACATAAATCTCTCATGACAAATATTCAGCCTTGCGTTTAAAACAAAATTTAATTGCAAGTACGCGACCTATTCACCACCACATTCTGGGAAAACAAAACAAGTATCGATATTTGCTTCCAAACGATTCATTACAAGCTCAAATTTCATCTAAATCGCCGTTTGATTTAACAAACAATCAGATAATATATCGAATTTTCTCCTCGGCGCTCCCTTGTTTGCCTTTCTCCCGCCGTAGTTGATTCCAGGGGCAAAAGGGAATGAAAATGAGATTTAGCCAATCATTCTTAACGCATCATATCCGAATTTGGACTGGTTAGGGGGTACTAAACTAGATTATTTCCATGATTCAATTGGTTCAACGGAGACATTATCGATAACGAAGTTTTGGCGCACTTAACTTGATCGTCTGTTCACCGGCGCAGTCCTCGTTCGACCTTTTAACGACACCATACATACACACGCGCGCTTATCCACGCACGCACACTACTCTACGCACACATAATAAAGGCAATGCTTCAGTGTTTGGAAACGTAATTAAAATCCGATATATACAAGCTTAGCCTCACCGCAGTTAGTTGAAGAGGGGTGGAGGAGATATAGGGTGATATATTGGTAATAAATCTGATATTATGACCAATTTGACGGGTGAAATTTGTCACCAGCAAAACAAATTTAGATAAATCGAGTTTTTATCGGTCTAGTGGCTCTTGTAGGTTACGATATAGAGGTGAAGTTCTGGTACGATTTAGTGTGGGATCGTATGTAAACACGCTTTGGCTTTCCAAATTGGAAAATGAAGAGAAAATTTTATTATAATTGAGCTGCAGAGGTTATGAAAGGTTACACGTTCATCCATTGAAAGTGTCAGTTGGATATGTTTTACATAAAAGACAGGTGTATATTAATCAAGGTGATTCGTTGTGTATGTCGTGACTGGTAAAATGCTCCACTTAAACAATTGAAACAGTTTTTATTTTATTTTTTCTTTTATATCTATTCCATTTAATTAATAAGTAGGGTGCCCGTCCCAGAAGAAAAAAAATGGCTTTGACATGGCCTTTAATATAGAATTACGAAAGGTTAGAAAATGATTAATTAACATTCATGAGAAGTATGCATTAAAAGGGATATACCGTTAATTTATCAAATATTACCAAATTAAAAAAAGATTGCTTGTTGACGCTGAAAAACTTGGATATTATTGGGCAGATGTAATTTTTGGGCATACTTGACCACAACGTTTGTTCTTGGCAACCCGATAGCTTGTCAAACGCTTTGCCCAACATAACAACAAATATTTTACACAAATTTCATTCCATATATTGTATCCATTAACCCCGATCCATGCAATGCTCGACCTGCCCCTCCTCTTAGAATATCAAGATTTTAAATAGAATGGCTGTTATTTGGTTAGATCTTGTATTTTCTTTCTTTCTTTTCTTTTTAGTGCGGATTTTGACACTGATGGAATTAGCACAAAAACATGATTCAACCAGACCGAAATACAAAATTGTGCTTATATCACAATCTAGGGGACAGTACAAAACGGAATAGTGATGCGTATTACAATAGTGGGATGACGAATAACTTGGAGATGCATGAAAAACAAAATGATAGATAGAGGATGATGAGAATGAAGGAAAGAAAACAAGCCTGTGTTGAGCCAAGCGCGAAGCCTCGATAGGAAATTGTTTACCAAGCTGTGAGGTTTGAGCGGCTGGGTCGATACCGCCCGCGCCGGCCACTGCCCCGAGCTACACAGGTGCCGTACCGCTGCCGACCCCTGCTACGACCCGCTCGTTGACTTGCCCTTTTTTATACACACAACCTTCCTGCATATTAGACAAGAAACTGGACAGCTACCAATACTATCCACTACCGCAAAAACATCTCTCAATCACCCGAACCCTCAGCAGTTTTACAACCATTATCATAAAGCCTAAAAAAAAAAACACAGTTATTTTGTTGCCCTCCTATAAGACCGACCCGATTTTCTATTTTACGTATTCCTTTTTTTTTTTTTATTCATGTTCACCTTTTTATATACTTGTCATTCATGTAGGACAGGAAAGAGAAAACAAAAGAAATTCATGAATGTCTCTTTCCCATATATATATTATTAAATTTCATTCACATAGAACAATGTAGAAGAAAGACAAATTCATAATCGTATATGACAATTAGTGATAAAGAGTAAATATGGAATAGTTTTTTGGCATTTCAATTATTTTTTTTTCAATACAAAGCAATAGCCATTCCATGGGAATATTCTAATTTGAGTGCATTTCGAGCTTAAGACTGAAGGTTTTGGCCTATACCGTTATTTTGTATACGGTCGTCAAAAGTTTTAAAAAAAAAATACAAATAATTTTTTTTTCCGAACGACCGACGCTATGAAAACAAGGTGTCATTCTTGGAGAACCAAACATTTTCTTATTGGCCTTAATCCATCGCTCATCAAAATATATCGACACCTTGTACTGGTGGCTATTGGGGGACTTCAGAGCCAAAAGGCGCGCGAATTGGGACGATGATTTATCAACATTTTGCTTGGTTATCGGTACCTCGCGTTGACACGTAGGCTGTCGTCTGCTGGTCGATAGATTTGTTCAGAGTTCCCGCCCAATTAAAAACAGCTTTAGGACGTATTGTCATCGCACTTTCACGTTTTCAAGCCTGTGGAGAAGTGCACACCCTTATACTCCCCCTTTTTTGCCCTGTAAATTGGAGCTTAACCCCATAATTCGTGTGAAGTAATTCTGCACAATCAAGTTGTAACAATAATTGGTGGTTTATTAACACTTTGTTGGTATCCAGTCTTAATATGTTGTCGGCATATGTATTTTTTCCGTGTTCAAGTTCATTCAAACCATTAGATTATTTATACACATTTCTGCTACCACACGTCTCTAATGGCTAGAATTTGCACATCCAATGATAATGTTACTAATTGTCAATTCATTTATATTGCGCAATTTCTATAGGAATATACTCAACTGCGCATTGCAAGACAATAATAAATATGAATTGTAGCCGTAACCCCTTCTACGTTTTCGTGATTCCTGCAATTTATATGATTTAATTAACTTTTGTCAATTTCATCAATTGTATGCGATCATCAATTGTTTTTGTTTCAATTTGATCTATGAATAGTGTTACAACATTGCAAGCTTTGCCCAGTAAAGACAAGGCTGATAATGAAAAACAATGTGTTCACATCTACGGAAGACAGCGTTAGAAGATATGGTTTTAGTTTAATTCCATTCCCGCATAATTTTCAAATAAAACTGCAATATATTTTGTTCATAAGAATTATCTATAAATGATAACGCTGTTTATAAAATGAATAATCATACAGCATCAGTGTCAGCCATACCATTGTATCAATTGCACTCTACAACAATCAAAAGAGTTCTTTAAAATATAGAACTTAAATGTCATACTGGATCATAAAAGAGAAACGTTTTAGAAATTTGGGTATTTGAGCTATACATCCTGGCTGAAAAAAAAATCATGAACGAAGAAAGACAAGGAAAGGAAAGGAAGAAAGACAAGTGAGTTATGTACATGTATTTATACTTATAACTGTGATTATTCTTTCATCATGATCACCGTCATTGTTTTTTCATTCTTGCTGGGTTTTGTCATCTTCATCATCATCAAAATCCTCATCATCGTCATCATCGTCATCATTAACATCATCATCATCATCATCATCATCATCATCGTCATCATCATAATCATCATCATCATCACCACCACCACCACCACCACCACCATCATCATCATCATCATCATCATCATCATCATCATCACCATCATCTTTATCACCACCACCACCATCATCATCATCACCGTCACCATCTTTATCACCACCACCGATACCAACACACCACCACCACCACCACCACCACCATATGACCATAGGTAACAATGTGAATAGTTATAAAGATTATAAAAAAAAAAACACAACTTGTATTCATCACCATCCTTCTCCTTTTCTTCCATGACCATCTCATCATCATCGTCGTCTAATCCCGACCTCTTAACTCCTCCTCATCCACACCTCCCATCATCACCTATCTGAACCCTTATCACACCCTGGCGCCTTTTATGGGCGGTTAGGGAATAACCCAAAGTGTTGCTTCTTCACACGTTCATCACATCGAAAGGAAAAATCCTCTTTTTGAAGTAAGAAAAAAGATCACCATCTGCATCATTATCATCATCATTTTTCATAATCGTCACCATCGTCCTCCTAATCATCATCTTCTTCATCGCCATAATCATCATCATGATCATGATCATGATCATCATTATCATCATGATCATCATCATCATCATTATCATCATGATCATCATCATCATCATTACATCATCACTATCATCATCGCCATAATCATCATCAGCAGCAGCAGCATCATCATCATCATCATCATCATTATTATCATCATCATCATCATCACGATCTTTATCACCACCACCAGCACCACCACCACCACCACCATCACCACCACCACCACCACCACCACCGCCACCACCACCACTATAGGTTACAATGTAAATAGTTGATATAAAATTAAAAAAAAAACACAACTTGTATTCATCACCATCCTCCTCCTTTTCTTCAATGGCCATCTCATCATCATCGTCTTATCCCGACCTCTTAACTCCTCCTCATCCACATCTCACATCATCACGTCTCAGAACCTTCATCTCACCCTGGTGCCTTTTTATGGGCGGATGGAAAATAACCAAAAGTATTGGCCCTAACACTTTCATTACAAACTGAAAATGAAAGGAAGAATAAATATTTTCTTTGAAGTTTGAAAAAAATCATGATCATCAACATCATAAGTATTCATCGTCATAATCATCATCATGATCTTAATCGACCTCCTCCTCCTCCTCCTCATCATCATCATCATTATCATTACTATCTTAATCAGCATCATTATCAACATCATCACCACCACCAGCAACATCGCCAAAACAACCACCCCAAGTTTTTAGGTTGCAACATGTAAATGGCTGATGTAGGGTTGTTTAACCAAAAAAAAAAAAAAAAACCCAACATCATATTTATCACCGTAAACCTCCTCCTTTATGACCATCCCGTCATCATCATCATCTAATCCCAACCTCTTAACTCCTCCTCCTCACCACCTCCCATCATCACCCATCTGAACCCTCATCACACCCTGGCGCCTTTTATGGGCGGTTTGGGAATAACAAAAAGTGTTGCCCCTTCACACTTTCATCACAAAACTGAAATGAAAAATCCTCTTTTTGAAGTAAGAAAAAAAATCGTCATCTGCAGCAGCATCATCATCATCATCATCATCATCTTCACGAACACCGATCATCATCGTCATTATCATCATCATCATCATCATCCTTAATTCATGATAACCATCATCATCATCATCATCATCATCATCATCATCATCATCATCATCATCAAAATCATTATCATCAAAATCATCATCATCATAATTAGTATCATTATTATCATCACCATCATCAATATTCATCATCATAATCATCAGCAGCAGCAGCATCATCATCATCATCTTCACGAACACCGATCATCATCGTCATCATCATCATCATCATCACCATCACCATCCTCCCCCATCTTCAATAACCATCTCATCATCGTCGTCTAATCTCGACCCCTTAACTCCTCCTCATCGTCACCTCCCATCATCACCCATCTGAACCCCCATCTCAGCCTGGCGCCTTTTATGGGCGGTAGGGGAATAACCAAAAGTGTTGCCCCTTGACACCTTCATCACAAACTGAAACTAAAATGAAGGAAATCCTTTTTTTTAGGTTTGAAAAAAAAACGACCCAAAGGCATTGCTCGTCATGCTTTTGACACGATAGGTGTCTCGTGGTCGATACGCGGGTTTTCAACTTTTCCCACCCAATTAAAATCAGCTTTAGATAGTCTTGTCATCGCACTTTCAGGGGTCTGTATCATAAACCAAATTTGCAATCAATCACAAAATCTAGTATACGATTTACCATAGACTGACGATAGATATAACTTTTACGATCAATTGGAAATCTTTATGTTAGGGGGGCTCTTGTGCTTCTGTGCGGCAAGATTGTCACATGTGCTTGTACGCAGCTGAACTTTTATTCAATATAAGACATTAGATTAACATCAATCTCGAACACATACTGGACATAATGAGATTGTTATTGATTGTTGTTTATCTTGTTTTCACTGTATGTAAAGAGTGCAATCCAAATGTCTTTTGTGTAATATGATATTTACAATCTTAAGGCCGACTCACACCTTTGCTTTTTTAGCCTTCGTCGGCCTAGCGTTTTTGAAATTTAAAAACGCTCCCCGAGCGCACAGCATACGCGGATTAGACGTTTGACTGACGTTGGTCTTGCGTTCAAGAAGCGTACGCCGAACGTCAGTCCACTGTCCGATCAGCGTATGCTGTGCGCTTTGGAGCGTTTTTAACCTTAAAAATGCCGGGCCGAAGCAGGCGTGAGTCGGCATTTACTCAAACATGTCTCGCAGCCGTAATGTTTAGCTGAAACGTTTTAGAAACTGATATAAACTAGCGAATAGTTCAATAGGTCCACATCTACTATAGATTTATAAACGTTGTTATTCTATGTTATTTGATACAAACACCTTAAAGCAATTCCTTATATTATGGGTGGTAAAGGAATTACTTGCCATTTGAGTCACATTTCTGTCTGTTATAGCTCAGTGACAGACCCTCAGAGATCGGTAAAACTCTTAAAATATATTACAAAGTAAGTGCTATAAGGGAACTTAAGGAAGAAACATTTACATTGTCCATATGGATGGAGCTAGGTATGAAAAATGTCAGTAACAGAATTACACAACAGAACTTGCCCGTTTTGTCATTCAACATTCCATAAAATTTGAAAAATCATATCTATTACATTTCAGAAGAGAGATTTAAAAACTTTGTAATATACCCAACAGATTCCAAGCAAATTAACCACAATGAACTTTCTCCGAGCAAAATTAGAGGCACTTTTATAAATATTTTCGGAGTTTTTTTTTAATATTTCGCGCATCTTCCCGTCTCTTCTATGAAATAGAAGTACCTTGAATAACTTATGTTATGTAAAATAAGCAATGTTTCCTACAGCTCAATCGTCATCCTGGGTCGAGTGCGACTCGGTGTGAATGATTTCTTCTATTTTTTGCCGGAAACTGATTGGATTGATTCAACACCAAGAAAATTTACCTGAGGAAAATAAGTATCAATGGCTCAAAGCAAATTATTCAAAATTTGTGTGGATATAATAGAAATGAAACAGATAAACATGTGCTCCGAATTCCACTGAAACTATTTTTTAGGCATTGCTGTTTGTCGACTGTGACTTTTGTGAAAATTAAGGCTCTAAAAGGCCATACCAGTTTTATGTTATCAGAAAAGAGAGCAAGGAAAAATGTCGATGGTCAGAAAATATTTTGGAATGAGATTTTCTTTTATACCATCCTTTTGGTAAAAGTAAGCAACCTCCCTGTATTAACCGAGTATATTTTTAGACTGAATTTAGTTCATTTCCAGGGCTTCTTACTTTATCTGTATTCTTTTTAATCTTCTCTTTTCTATTCTATCCCGTGATTGACATAAACCCCTAAAGGATGCACAACTTCGCTTTCCCGCTCTTTTCCAGATGTCTAAACAAGTCGTCTGGCCGCGCTCCATAAAATTGCCGCCCATTCCCTCCCAACACTCACACTTTGCAATGCAAACCAGCTCATTATTTTCATAGTTGACACGTAATTGTTTTACCCTTGCCGCCTTAGCGCTACCATAGCTGTCGTCGCTGCTACCCATGATATAGTGTGGTGGAAATATTGACGACAGTGCTTAAAGAAAGGTGGCGGACAGAAGCGAAGGAGCCAGCGAAACCCGCAGGGCATCGCCCATCTAAACATAAAAATGTGACGGATGAGGAGGAGGGGGCAATTCGAACTGTAGCAAAAAAAAAGAGATTATCACCACCAAAATTAGAATAGTAAGAACAAAATAGAGAGAAGAAGTTAATAAAAATCTATGTTTTGAATCATGTAATTGAAAATTGACGAACCAGACCGCTTTTAATCAGTTATGAATTTCGCTGGTCCCATTATGCGTCTCTTTAATCAGTCGGGCGGTTGCGCAGCGAAATAAGGATACGAGGGGTATTGATATTGGGAAAAGAAAAAAAATCGGTGCCCCTGAAGCGTTTCCTCTACGACGTTTTGTGAGTAACCAAATACGTTTAAAGCCAGGCAAGGTAATGCACTACGGAATATTGATATGATCTGTATAGGGTTACATACGATAGCACTTTTTGCTTTGCAAAGGAAATGACCCGATACCCAAAAAGCGACGCAACGAAATCAAAGTCATTTGAAATTGATTCGAAGCCTCGCTGAAGGAAAGAAGAAAAGACCTAAGAAGTCCCGGGAAGTCATATTTTGATTTGGGTTAGTATACTGTAGCCCCAGTGGCGAGTTTATCATTGCAATCGCTTTAATGGGTAGCGAGTCTGGAACGATGCTTACAGTCGACGAGCATCGGATACAATCGGTGTAAATTGATTTCAAGAAGTGTTTGGAGGCACTTTTCAAGAATCATTTCACTTTAATGCAAGACCTGTAGCCTGTAACATAAAAGATGCGATCAAACTTACGATAAGTATTAATTGTTAGTCTATGGGAAATCGTGTACTAAAGTTTGCGATTGATTGTATCACTTTTTTGTTACGGGTCCGTTATATCTTTCTGGATTGTTCCCTAAGCAGACATGCCTACCAAAATGCATATTCATTCCTTCTTTCGCTTCACAAAGGAGTACTTGCATCATCATAGATAAACTTATTTAATTCAGAACATACTATCATTGTACATCGCAGCTTTCGCATCAGATAACACTCTTATATCCAAAGAACCTATACGGAATTGATCAGATAGGAGAATAATTCATGTGCTACACGCACATACACACACACACACACACACACACACACACATACACACACACACACACACCCATACACACACCTACACAAAAATATCAAAACTATATGAGTTTTGCGGCATGTACCATTCAAATTTGAATATTTACGCCGGGAGGAGAAGAGAGAAAGACGGGTCAATCTTTTAACGTCACCATCCAAAAGACGTGATTAGGGCTCGAACCCGCATTCTTTAGTAGGGTCCATGATATACCAGAGCCAGCATCACAGCAGTCGGATTTTGATATGGTTGTGGAAGTTGTTAAAAAAGTTTGAGATGATCGAACACAAAACAGGTCTAGTTTGTCATTTGTCTTAGAATTAGTGCTTTGAAGACAAAAGAAGAAAATAGAAGAACAAAAAAAAAGACAAATTGATTTGATTAATCAATGGCGCTGTCACACAAGAACATTTTAGTCAGCGTCTGCTAGATGTAGGAAAATATTTTCTTATGTCGGCATACGCTGAACTTTTTAACTCTAGGTTCTGAGCGTATGCAGAACATATTAAAAATGAGTTGAACTTCTTAATTCAGCAATGTACTGCCTTGATAATGTATCTATAGTAAGGTTTGTTTATTGGTGTTTTTACGATAGTTTCGAAAATACACACAAACAGAGTTCCCACACATATGCTAAGTACTCACGGAAACACACACAAACAAACACACACATAGACACGCACGCACGCACGCTCACTCACACAAACTCGCACAAACGCTTACATAAATTTACGCTTATATTACTTTAAACCCCACACACAGACACAAAAACGCAATAGGACTATCAGATAGAGAGTGAAATTAAATTTATTAAAACAGTTAAAGAAGGTCCTATTTTCGACGACCTTCCATAATAGTGTTATAATTTGAAGCGATTGTGAGTACATAAAGAATACGTGCCTTTACATTCATTTCAAACGCAACGCTATGCCTGGATATCCTTTGAGTACGTCGAGTGATTTTAAGTTGTTTAACCTTGAGTTCGCAAAATCACTTCGGTTCTCGATAGTTACCCATAATGCTCTCTGATAGGAACAACCGTAAGTCTTTTTTTCCTTGTAAGAACTTTTTACATTGGGTCTTCACTTTCGATTAAGGCTAACTCAAACTTTTACGTTAATCACCATCTAACCAGCGTTCATGACGCTCCTTGAACGCAGAAACACTGAGAGGAACGCTTGACTGACGTTAATGACGCTTCCTGGCGTTAGCATCAAGTTAGCGTCGCAACGCTTCATTCGTCCGACAATGCTTCGAAAGAACAAAGCGTCTTTTCTCAATATTTTAGCGTTGGCGGATCATCATGAAATGCTTACAAACACAACGCAAATGTGAGTCAGCGTTAAGCCTGCGTCACACCTTTGCGTTTTTTAACCTGCGTCGGCCTAGCGTTTTTGGAAGTTATAAACGCTCCCTTGACGCACAAAGACGCAGGTCATGCGGTGGACTGACGCTCGTCGTACGCTCGTTGAGCGCAAGCCGAACGTCAGTCCACCGTCTGATCTGCGTATGCTGTCCGTCAAGGGAGCGCTTTTAACTTCCAAAAACGCTAGGCCGATCGACGCAGGCTAAAAATGCAAAGGTTTGACGCGGGCATTACATGTGAAGGTTGATGACTATAGAGGGCACTATTCCAACCTATCGAGCAGCAAACAAACAAAAAATTATAATATTGTTAGATGTAATTCTTCGTAAGGTAGTACGACTAAAATATAGTGTACACTCTTAAAAATATTGGGTAAAAGTTGGGTAATTTCATTACCCAGTGGACACATACGAACCCTCATGATTTGGGCAAACAAAAATTGGGTATATTATGACCAAATTTTACCACATGTGTAGTACATAATTCCTAAAATTGGGCAAATGTTGGGGAGAAAATACCCAATTGGGGCATAAAATTACCCAAAGTTGATCGGACTCATAATAACCTACATGTTGGGTAAATGATTTTAAGAGTGTGTTCGGTGGCCTTTAGAGTAGACAAAATGCACCCTAGGCCTATAGTGCCGCTATTGTGCCAGCAGCTACACCCTGAGGGTGCAAAAAGTACACCATAATTTGCATACCAACCCTAGACTAAACTTTATCTAAAAACAAAAACATTTCACCGAAAGCATTGATTCGTGATTCAGTTTAAAAAAAAGGGGGGGGGAAGAAAAAAGTAAAACGGAGCCAAAATATTGATCATTATTTTTCACATTATAACTGCAATTGATCTGACAAAAAGAAAGAAAATTATGAAGTAGGCAATCAGGGCAATGGACATGACATAAGATAAATTGAAATGCAGTTGCCTCAGGAAATTCCCTCATGGAACTTCGATGCCCCCCCCCCC
>BQKZ01005582.1:13381-42825 GCA_036244855.1 Temnopleurus reevesii | reverse complement strand
GGGCTTTTTAGGGTTAAATTGACAAACGTACATGCACAAAATGGCTGCCAACATGGAGAACTCTCCATTCACTTAATATTGCACACAAAATTTCACATTTTTCTCTTTTTCCAGAAAAGTAGACAAAATTTTGTTTTTTCGGTTAGATATATTATACCCAAATCAATTCTGCAAGCATTCCAGAAAGAATGGTGTTAATTTCTCATTTGAAATATGATATTGATCCATTTTCAAAAAAAATTATATACAAAGTGAATGGGGAGTTATCCATGTATTGTATGACATCACAGATTATTGGCTATACGTTGCCAATTCAAGGATGCCCAGCACAGGTGGAAATGACAACTTTGAAAATTCATAACTTTTGAACGGATTATCCGATTTTGCTTAAATTTTCACACTTTGTTCATCTGATTTTTCTTCATTTACTGACCGTTCATTATTGTCTGGGTGTAACTCCCCTTTAACGAAAGGACGTTCAGATTCATATTATGTCAACTCGCCTGTGATCATTTACATTTGCTCCCAGGTGATATCTCTACACGGTGTGGCAATAAAAAAAAGTGTGACCCTTCTCAGCTGAATAAACTGTCGTTGCGCCCCGTCTATTAGAGGATTCCTAATATTTTATCTGTCAGAAAAATGGACGAACCCTTGCAAACTTTCTCTTATCCTATTCCAAAACACCGCCCTGTACAATTTCTGTGGTCCTCTCCTTGTGACGTAATCGTATATCGAGCCCATACATTACGACACAGGTTGGCAGCAGACGATTGGTGGTGATGTTTTGTATGCAGAGAGAGGGGAATGCGAGGAAACTTATCGAACCGCAGAGCTATTGTTAGCCTTTCTATTCTCATTCAAATATATCTCTTTTCGCGATTGAAGGCACCTGACTATTCTACAGATCGAATCTGCCATATGTTTTGCTGTACTGGAAAACATAACAATCCGCGAACGCATTGACATCATGGGGAATATATTGGAATGGTAAAAATTTCTTTGATCGGGTAAAAAGTTTTGAGCACCTGTCAGTGAGGACCGAGGACTCTTCCAACTTCATCTTTGACTTTGGCCCGAACTTTCGGCTGGCCCGTCGAGAAGATGTCGTTGATTGTTCACGTCCAGAGTGCCCGGGGATTTCATTCCAAAGGGGAGCGGTATGCGAAAATAACTTTCAGAGGTACGTATTAAAGCTCAAGGTTTTGTGGTTATTGATTGGGGTGTACTAAGCGGGTTTACCACATATCAAATGGTTATAACAGCCATGTAAAGTGGTGTTTAAAAGATGAAACCATGATTTATTGATGAACACATTCGCTGATTGGCTTGACTTTGACTTTTAAGTTAACTGATTCTTTTTTTTTTGGAAAGATTTGTTCTATTTTTGGAGGAACTTATTATGTATGTACATGTACAAGAGCAATTAACTTTTTGAAGAACAGATGTATTTTCAAAAGCAGGTCAGAACTAGACAAAATGTTAGGGAGAAAGGAACAAAAAACGAAAAAACAAATGAAATGAGACAAGGAAAAGAAGACAAAAAAAGACAAGTAGAAGAAGAATATAGAAGAAGATGATGTAGAAGAAGAAGGAGGAGGACGAGGAGGAGGAGAAGAAGAAGAAGAAGAAGAAGAAGAAGAAGAAGAAGAAGAAGAAGAAGAAGGAGGAGGAGGAGGAGAAGAAGAAGAAGAAGAAGAAGAAGAAGAAGAAGAAGAAGGAGGAGGAGGAGGAGAAGAAGAAGAAGAAGAAGAAGAAGAAGAAGGAGAAGGAGAAGAAGAAGAAGAAGAAGAAGAAGAAGAAGAAGAAAAGAAGATGAAGATGATGATGAAGAAGAGGAAGAAGAGGAAGAAGGAAGTTTTGAAGAAGAAAGAATAAAGAATGATAGGAGGGAAAGAAGGGGAGAATGTGGAGATGAGGACGTATTCAGGAGGAAGAAGAAGAAGAGAAGAGATGAAGGATGAAAGGGGAAAGGAGAGAATGATAAAGGGATTATGAAAGAAAACAGAATACTGGAAAAAACGCTGATAAGACAAAGAATATATGAAGAGAATAATACTAGTTTAAAGGGGAATTACACCCAGACACTAATGTATAGTCAGTAAATGAAGAAAAATCAGATGAACAAACTGTGAAAAATTGAGCAAAATCTGATAATCCGTTCAAAAGTTATGAATTTTCAAAGTTATTATTTCCACTTGTGCTGGGCATCCTTGAATTGGCAACGTATAGCCAATTAGCATAATCTGTGATGTCATACATGGAGAACTCCTCATGCACTTTGTGTATAAATTTATTGAAAATGGATCAATGTCATATTTCAAATGATGAATCAGCACTGTTTTTTCTGGAATGCTTGCTGAATTGATGTGGCTATAATATATTTAACTGAAAAAAAAAAAATTGTCTACTTTTCTGGAAAAAGAGGAAAATGTGAAATTCTGTGTACAAAGTGAATGAAGAGTTCTCCATGTTGGTAGCCATTTTGTTCCTGTACGATGCCAATTTGAGGAGCCCATGAGGGGTTTAAATCAAAACTTTGAAAATTCATAACTTTTGAATGGATAGGACTCGGATTTTGCTCAAATTTTCACAGTTTGACCACTGTATTTTTCTTCATCAACTCAGCGCACTCAAATGTCTGGGTGAAGGTCCCCTTTAATGAGAATGAATGGGAGGAGACCATTCGGGTTGGAAAAAGGAGATATAATAGGATTCAGATTGCAATTGGCGTTAAAAAAAGGAAATAGTGGATTAAACTATTGAACAAGAAATGAAGAGAAGGAGATATGGATGAAGGATTGTTGATAATTTCATATCACACGGAGACTATGATCATTTTGGCAAGTTTTGAAAGAATTAACACAAAAAATTAGATGACAAGAAATGGAAAAGAGGTTGTTTTTTGGATGCTGATAAAAACACAATATAACAAAAGAACCTGTAAGTTTGGAAAATTTACTTAAAGGTATATTGGCACAGACCATTGAGCAAGAATAGAAATAGCAACATTTTACGTTCTATAATTTCTTTTGAAATCTTACTGTATCTTTTGTTATGCAGTGTACATGTATTTAACAAAGTAGTAAATGGTACATTAATACCACATATGCATTGTACATTGAAATAATTATCAGATCTGTCTTCCTTTATATATTGCAGGATTGTATATTTCCAAATTACATTCACCTACATGTTCCATGACTATTATTAACAATAAACAAAATGAATACGTCTTTATACATGTTTGTAACATAAAAATAGGGTGCTAAATGTAGATAGAATACCTACACCGAGGTTTGCACTCTTTTAAGAATGATTATAAATAGTGATACATGTTTTGTCAAACTGAATATAATTCAGTTGTTGAATGCCATCTGTAGAACTGCAGCATGAGTTGTATATATTGAGTGTCCTAAATGTACTTGTATACAGCCTGTCAAATAAAAGTGTAAAACTCTCCATTGTGTTAAAAATCAATATATCTGCTTTTCTTCTTCCAATAGTTAAATGGGACAGCCTACACTATATCTAACTGGGTATACTTGTGAAAGGACAATGCTGCAGAATTTCCCTCTTCATTTGATGGGTTATTTGTCTGTTCGGACTATTAATTAAAATCTCATCAACCTTCTTGAAATTATTTTTATGAGAAAAGATAGAAGGTTGATAGATCTAGCTTTGTTATGTCTAGAAATTTGCAATGCATGGATAGTTTTCTAAGTGAATTTGACATGCAGAGAAAATATATTAATGTCTTCACACAAATTTTAAACAAGAATATTCTAGAAATGTTTACTGAGATTGAACAAACACTAAAGACATGCTTATATTCATTATTTGTTTTGAAAATGACACACTGTTGAATTGTTCTTTTATTGTTTTTTTTCTAGATCTGTTTAATCATACATGTACAGTAAATGAATCAAGCTATATAATTTTGCTAATTTACATGTATGCCCAATTTTTTATGAAGAATCTGCAGGTGAAAATATTCAGTTATAGTCTGATCATACATGCATAAAGTGCCAGTTTTATTAATATCTCTTGATTCTTAACGGTTTTATAATTTCTCTTTAGCCAGATCCAGAGAATGCCATATCAAATATTTATCGTCCGTGAATTTTCAGGGTTGCACCATCTTTTGGTCTGGCAACAATTGAAAAAAGTGGTTGGGAGGATAGTTTAGAATCTGAAATACATGTAGACTATTACAGGCACTTCAATTTATCCTAAATTGTAAAAGGAGGATTAAAAGACAAAAGATTTTGAAACCCCAAATGTAGTGATATTTAAACAGTTGAAGGTTTAATGATACCCCATAAGGTCCTTCTCTTGAAGGAATTTCTCTGAATGCTGTAAGAATGAAAGATTTATTGATGTGCAAACAAGCAGTGAAATGTCAAAAGTTTTGAACTATCAAGATTCTTTGTAATGTACATAATTCTCCTCTTGTAGTGTTGTTAAAAATGCAAAGAGCTATTTTGGAAAAGGAGTTAGACCAATTTCATTCAGATTTGAGTCAATAATATCACCTTCAAATTTATCTTGCCCTGTAATATAGAGTGCACTTCTCAGTCTATCATACATGTACATGTATGGTAAGGACAAAAATAAATGGTTTGGTTGCCCTTACATGTGTAGTTCAAAGCCATTTTTGACAAATAGTGTAGGTCGGTCCAAAAGTTTCGTTTAGTTTTTGTTTAATTATTGGAACACATTTCTTGTGAAAGTATGACTCATAAAAGCTACAAGTTAATGAATATTTAATAACTTAACAAAGTGCCTCTTCTGGGTACACACGCGTAATTATTTCTCCATAGACCCGTGTGTTATTTGGCCTTTTAAAAAAATTCATATAAAATCGGCTGTAGATTAGGTCGACAAGTGCTTGGTAGCAATGGAAAGGAAATTTTATGGGCTTTCTTATTCTGCATTCAAAACTACCTCTTGACCAGCTCATTTTTGAGCAATTTCCCCTTACATAGCAACATGACGTGCATCAATAAATTCCATACCCCTAATGAGGTAAATTGAATCTATCTTTAGAGGTGTCAAGTAGTTCCAGAAATCGAAAATTTTTGGGTCCCCCTTTTGATAAAGAAAGGTCATATATTCATTTACTAATATCCATAATTAAATAATCACTCGTTCACATCTATTAACATTAATCCATAATAGCTGAACTGCTATGGGTTGCCTAGGGGTCTATTTTTCATACGCAAAAGTGATTTGCCCATAATTACGTGTGTGTAACCTTCTGGTTGCATGTCACATGTTTTCTATGTCTTTCAGTTACAATTCTCTTTAATTTAACTGAAAATAAAAGTAAAAATAGAAGAGAAGGAAGCAGCTTTTTCAGATGCTTTTGGCCCAGAAAGGAATGTTTTTTTTTAAATACATGTACAGTGACAATGCTGCGTTAACACGATTACACTGAATGAGACATTTTTCTCTAATTCCTGAAAATGGACCTAACTTCTTTTGCAAATTACTAGGTTCATCTTGTATGGTGATACAGAATTCATTACCTTGTACCTGCATAAAGTGTACAAACATTGTGGTTTGATCTAAATATTTGTCCTCACCTCAGCAGAAATGTCAGACCATTGGACCAAGTTTTGTTTGCTTATTTGTATTATTCATGTATGCCAAATTTCCATCAAATACATGTATGCACCATGCAATGTGCAGAAGATTATTAAAAGAATTTGTAATTTGTTTGATATGATCCATTGAAATATTAAAAGGAGCATTTTAGTTTAATTGCTTTTGCTGTATCGTATAAAAAGCATAGAGCTCGTGTACTGTATAAGTTTAATGTCAAACTGCCAATTTGTGCCAAAGTAGTTCCATGTTGTCCCCTGTTACCCCATGAATGAAAATATAATCCTAACATTTTTACTTTTCACTGTTTGGTCTTTTCTTTCAATCAAAATGTTTAGAATAAGCTATTTCATTTATTAATGTCACGAAATATCATGTTTGAAATCTTGTTGATATAACTTGTAATCATATTGGGTATTTCGACGGGGTTGGGTCTATTTTTGTGACATCCAGAAACCCTAAATCTGTGGCCTTTTCAAACCAGACAAGTATTGTACAATAATGACATTACCCCAAAACTGTGTCCCACCCAGAAGTATTCCTCAAAGACCATTGCATATTGGAATTTGATACCTGACAATTTCTTGCACATGCAAAAGCAGTGGGATGTCCATGTAACGTAGTGAAATTTTTGTATACCTGTACCTTCAAATCCAAATGTGTGTAACTGAGAAAAAAAAGCAATTTTCATAAATAGATCAAAGCTTAAGAAGATTTGAATTGACCTTCATGGTGAAGTGACAAAGTGGATCACTACGTTACATGGACTTTGCATGAAAAGTGGACCCAACCCCATGGAAATACCCATATAGATAGAAGCTTTATGATTTTACATTTTTATTAAGCTTGTCTGAATATAACAAAAAGAAAATCAAACTTTTCCAAGCATTCTTTTAATGAAGGGGTTTTAAGAAATGCAATTTATGAAGTAACACACCAGCTAGTTTTTATCTATAGAAACCCCTTCCCTCCAAATTTGTGCTACTTTAAAAATTAAAACTTGAGCTGACTTCAGTTTTTGTGCATGTCTTAATAACTTTTTTAAGTGGGTACACTTACAAATTCTTTATTTTCTATTATCATTCAGGTGTTAGCCAAACAACAGAATCCATTGAAAATGTTGCAGATGAAGTTGTATGGGATGAGGTAAGTTTCTAAAAATAACTTTTCTTGTTTTATGTGATAATATACTTATCCTGCAACTATTGCGTATACTTTGATATTTTGTTTGTAGTTTCAGAATCACTTGCCTAATTATGGTTAATGGTCATTTATTGTAGCTCTTCCTTCCATCTCATTTTAGTTTGTTCATGCTTTTACCTTTACTCCATGAAGTGTTTTCTAAATGCCATAATTTTTTCTTTTTGATACAAGTTTTCTGTCCCTTACAGGGTAAAGAAACTTTTTTTTTTTTTTACAAGGGCCCTTCTTTAGATTTTCCTCCTGGAAATAGCCCTAGCAATATATTTTGCAGGAGTCCCTTTGGATCTCAGGGTTGGTATTTCTAAGCTTTAATGGGTTAAACGTCCTTTGCTATTATTTGACACGCCATTATAATAAGTCTACTTTACCACTCATGTCTTTACTTAAATAAGAGTCTTTTTAGCGCAGTAGAATATATTAATATAGTTTCTGCACTATATAAGTATTATTATTATTAATATTTTCCACAGTGATCCCTTGTATCTTTTATCCCTTAAAGTTGAAGATTGTTGTTATAATTGGCCCAGTAGATTTACCATTTAAGGTGGTCTTAGTGTAAAGGAAAGTGTTATGATTGTGTATTTCAACTTCCCTTTCATTTCTAATTTCTCGTTATCTTTATTCAGCAATTTGAGTGGGCCATGGGTAGTGGCATTGAAGCCAATGAGATGCTGGAAATCAATGTTCTGAACTTCAACAAATACCTTTCCAACAAGTAAGTTGTTTTGCAACTTTTGTATTTTTTTCAGAATATAGGTCCATGAATTCTATATATGGAAAGTATTGATGTATTTGTTTTTTGATTTATGAAGACACAACCTTAAATATGTTATCACACATTAAGATTTTGTCATTTAAAAAGTTGTAAAATCAAGCTGCCTGACCGATGTTATTATATTCTGATTATTAAAAAAAAAATGCAACAAAAAAAAAAACCCAGAGGATTAAATATTGGATGTGAATGTACTCTTTACAGGGTGATAGGGTCTTTCAAGATGGTGCTACAGCAGGTCATGGAAAGATGGGTGAACCTCCTTCAGACTCAGAGGATTAAATGTTGAATGTAGATAATCCAATAATAGGGAGATAGGGCTATAGAGATAGGGGACTACTTGTTGGAAATGAGGATTAAATATTGAATGTGAATGTACTATTTACAGGGTGGTAGGGTCTTTCAAGATGGTGCTACAGCAGGTCATGGAAAGAGGTTCTATCAAGATAGGCGAACCGCTTCTAGACTCAAACAACAGGGGCATGCATGTAAGTTAAAGCTCTATATACCATTTCATTTTATGTACTATTACTTGCTAACATTTTAGAATTGATGTTTTTTGGTTACATAAAATTTGAGGTTGAAAATAAAAAGTGACAAACTTCATGTATCAGCTAAACTGGATTGTGTACAGTTGGCTGAATGTAGAAGATGGCGCGTTTGTAGCTGTGACCTTGATTTCCGTGTATCTCCAAATGTTATAAATTATTCATTCGTTGAATATTTTTATATGATGTTTTTTTTTCTTTTACATTATCTTTATCATTATCTTCTTTAAATTAATACATGTACATCCAGGCATACTTCTATATAATACTTCATTTTATTCTTGTTGGCCCAAAAGATGAGTCAGGTCTTTCTTGAACTTGAATCTAACACTTATTTCCTTTTTCAAAGACATGCAAAATAATGACAAAGTAGTCAAATCAAAGAACGTGAGTACCCTGAAAGCATAGCTTGAGTTGAAATCGCCTTAACTACAAACAAATTTCAACAATATAATCTTTTTTAAAGAAGAGTAAAAAGAAACAGGTTATTCTTCCTAGCTATTATTATGATCAAATTTAATTCTATCATTAGGTGGCTATTCATTCACTCAAACAAAGTTTTTATATCAGATTTCCGTCTTGTAGTTCATTTTTTGCTTTTCTAGCTTATATATAACCCAAATTCTCTGCACTTTGAGCCCTATTCATAAGTACACAGTGGCGATAGAAGGCCCCTTCAAAGAAAAGGGAATATCAATAAAGAAGGATTTGATTGAAAATCACTGAAGTGATAATCTTCAAAACACTGTCCAGCGCACATTATAGCTTGCCTGTACTGTGTGCAGCCAGGCCTGCATTAGGCCACATATATTCACAATGAATCTAGTTTGATGTAACGAGGAGAGGTTACATTTTACAAGGCATTTGGTATATTAAGCCTCTATTATGTATTTATAAAAGAAATCTACAATTGACATACATAGATTACATGAGGCTACTGCAGATATCCAAAATGATAATGCATCTGGTTGTGCATTTACTTACATTGATTTTATACATGACATTAATTAAGAAGTAACTGTCCATCATTTATATCTGTTTTTATACGCAGATGTAATACATTAAAATTATAATGAGTTCAAGATATTGTTCAATATTGTTTCCATTAAAGCGAAAGACCAGTTTTGGGAGGAGGACGCTTCAGATATTTAACTAGTTCGCGAGCTGCAGTAGAATTTTTACCATAATGGAGTTTTTCAATAGTAACTTAGAGCACGTTCATAGTTTGTTTGAATGAAATCGACCTAGAAATGGCTTAATTATCGCAAAATAAAACAACATGCTACGGTCGTACTTCCTCACAGAACATGCTTCACGTACAAAATGAACGCGAACTCACACACCGCAGACAATACCACCGATCGCACCGCCCGTTTCAGGCGGAAGCTCCCCCGCTCTAAAGCACTTAGCACACCGTAGGAACAATGGCGGATTGACCTGTTCGACGTAAAATACACAGAATACGAGCAAAAATGTACTCCTAATATCCTACATAGATATATTTAGGCATGTAAAGCAACTTGTGAATACATCAGCTCGTTTAACATCACTTTCTGCATCCTGGTCATTACGAATCTATTCCTTTAAAGAAAGGGTGTCAACTGCCATTTTCTAAATACTACCTAAATGGTTGATGGTGTACATAAACTAAGCTGTGAAAATATTAGGCTTCAAAATCGATGGTTAGTGCTTAAAAAGAGTGAAAGTACAGATATTATCTAAAAATGCACACTGTGCAGTAATAGAGACAGTTTATTCAAATTTCATAGATATCTTAACTGAAAAGTACTGTATACCAATAGTGTTCGTCTAAAGAATAAGGGAACAAAGAGTCATAATAATTGATTAGAATTCATGATAATATCATTCATTCTATGGTACTTATGATATTTTGATTATTTGAAAGCTTGAATGTATTGAATTTTATGTTCTGCGTAGCGCTATTTTCATCGTGCTCGAATTGAAATTTGGGTTATTGCAGTTATCTCGCTATTTGTTTTCAGTTATTGCCATTTGCTGCTACCAGCCCACACTCCCACACGCCCATTTCTATCTAACTTCCAAATTTTGATTCAAATTTAAACTTCAAATTTTGGTAAAGCTTATTTAAATTTGATTTCAAGTACTGAATTTCTTATTGGTTTATTGACCTCAAAAGGATATCGTTCAATATGGAAGGGCAACAACCAACTGAAAATAACATAACTACTGACTCGACTGCCTTACCTGCTGAAAAACTTCGCCGCTCCGCTCGTCCTGTCAAATTGACAGAGAAAGCGTTGCAAAATAAGGAAGACGACCTTCAAGCCAAGTTTGTCATTGAACATATAGACTTACATTCAATCCTGCAATCTACCCGAAATACCTTATTGTCTCAAAATGTTGATGGTGATAGCTTAGCAGTGAATAAGCTTGACATTACTGCTAGGCTCAATTCTTTGAAGGAGATATTCGTTGAGCTCAAAAGGCTCAATGAAGACTCCCTTGATGAAGAGGTTGCTAAGGCAATGGATGAATCTTCTATTTCTGTTCGTAACATCTTATTGGATATTGGTAAGGTATCCGACATGTCTCAATCCAGACAACCATCAATTCGGTCAGCGCACTCTGCATCATCACGACTCTCGAGAACATCTTCTAGATCATCACGACGAGTTGCAGTCGCAGCAGAAGCCGCTGCATTACAAGAAGAGCTCACAGCCCAGAAGCTTCAAAATGAACGGGAAAAGGAGCTTGAAAGAATGGAACTTGAGGAAGAAATGAGGAGGAAGCAAGTAGCTTTCAAGATGTCCGGGCTGAAAAGACAACTGGAAGAGGAAAGACTACAAGGCAAGCTCAAGGCGCAAGAAGCAATTATGAGAGTCTACAATGAAGAAGATGGAAACAGCACAGTCTCTTCTTCATCCTCTCTTAGAAGTATAATCGTTTCCATAGGGATCAGCTATCAGCCAAATCCAAATGATATGATCCCAAGGACATCTCCCAAGTTAGAAAGCAAAGTGATAGATGAACCAGCCTCTATCGTGTCACCACAAGGGCAAGTAATGCTTAATCCCCAAGCTCCGATGTTCCAGCCAAGATCACCAGTTTTAGATCTCTCTGATGCCTTGGCTCAAAGTCGTCTACCCGTTCCGGAGCCGCCAATCTTCACTGGAGACCCACTCCAGTATCCAGATTGTGTATCGGCATTTACGACCCTGGTAGAGCGAAGAGGCATCCCTCCTGGTGAAAAAATTCACTACCTTCGAAGGTATCTTGGTGGTCCAGCGAAGGAGGCAGTCAGTGGCTACTTTCTCCTGAGGTCCGAAAATGCCTTTGAGCAAGCAAAGAGTACCCTTCAAAAAAGGTTTGGCAATCCATTTGCTATTGCCGAAGCCTTTCGGACAAAGTTGGATGTGTGGCCCAAGAGAACCAGCAAGGATCACAATGGGCTGCAGCGGTTTGCAGACTTCCTCCAACAGTGTCTGGTAGCCAAGGCTGAGATTGTCGATCTCAACATTCTGGATGATATACGAGAGATCAACCCAATGGTTGCTCGACTACCAGATCATATCGTCCATAGATGGAATTGTTCGGTGGCACAGACAAAGAGGGAGCGACTTCGTTATCCTAGGTTTGCTGACTTTGTTTCTTTCATTGGGAATGAAGCAGACATTGCTAATGATCCTCTGCTCACAGTGGATGTTGACAAGACTAGAGAGAGGAGACAGGAAACTTCAGTCTCAAAATGAGTAACCCTAGCTACGTCTGGCTCAACTTCACACAAGCAATGTCTGTTGTGCAAGAAACAATATCATTCCCTGAATGACTGTCGGGAATTTCTTCGTAAAGACATGTCCCAGAGAAAGGATTTCATAAAAAATGAAAGACTTTGCTATGGCTGCCTTGAAAAAGGCCATATGTCTCAATATTGCCAAAGCAGACTAGTCTGCAAGAAGTGCAATAAAAGGCATCCAAGCTGCCTTCATGAGGACCAAAGAGATTCGAGCAAGGCCAACATGGCATCAAGTCAACCGACAGAAGCTCAAGTCGCATCGACTTCAAATCCTCAAGCTGTAACTCACAAAGTACAAGGCGATGAAGGTAATGACCTTACATCAATGATTGTGCCTGTGTACCTTTCTAGTACAGAGAGACCCGACAAGGAGGTTCTAGTGTATGCACTTCTAGACTCCATGTCAAACACCACCTTCCTTTCTGAAGATGTCGGACAAGACCTGTATGTACAATCTCAGCCTGCCACATTGTCTCTGACAACTTTGACAGATGAGATCTCGATCTCAACCTTCAAGTATGACAATCTTTGTGTCAGAGGATTTTATTCCTCTGAGAAGATTCGTCTACCCTCCACATTCACTCGCCAGTCTATCCCTCTGGATGACAGTCATATCCCGACTCCAGAAACTGCCTCCAAGTGGCCCCATCTCATGTGTGTGCAGGATATGATAGCGCCAAAACAAGACTGTCCCGTCGGTCTTCTGATCGGCTACAATTGTGCACAGGCCCTTGCTCCTCTAACGTCAGTCCGAGGCCTAAATGGTGAGCCTTATGCTGTCCAAACAGACCTTGGTTGGAGCATTGTTGGAGGCCAGTCTGGCCTGTCCAACAGCTTCGATTAGTTTGGCCACACATACAGGACAGTTAGCAAGGAGGTAGAAGCCCCAATCGATATCAAGAAGGTGACTTTCGCCTACCAGTCTCCCTTAAAGGAAGTGACTGCATCGGATTTCCTTCAGCTCATGGAAAGAGACTTCCAAGAAGCTGAACAAGCTGAAGCATTGTCACAAAATGACAAAAAATTCATTCAGATTGTCACTGAAGGTGTACGCCAGAGAGAGGATGGGTTCTATGAAATGCCTCTTCCATTCAAGAATGGACCGCCATCTCTTCCGAACAATCGACAAGCTGCTTTGGGTCGATTAGCAAGTCTCAAGAAACAATTCCTGAAGAAACCTGAATATCATAGTCACTACAAGGTATTCATGAAGGAGATCTTGGCACGCGGTGATGCAGAGATGGTCGATGATAGTAGTGACAAAGGCTTGTGGTATATTCCTCACCATGGGGTATATCACCCTAAGAAGCCTGGCAAGGTCAGGGTTGTATTCGATTGCAGTGCCAGGTATCTTGGGACAAGCCTAAATGACAATCTGCTGCAAGGCCCAGACCTGATCAATCCTCTCATCGGTGTCCTGTTGAGATTTCGCCAGGGTCCTGTGGCATTCATGTGTGATGTTGAGAAGATGTACCACCAGTTTAAGGTAGCAGATCCACATCAAAACTATCTGCGCTTCTTGTGGTGGGAGAATGGGGATCTCTCCAAGACCCCAGTAGATCACAGAATGAAGGTCCACCTCTTTGGAGCAACCTCCTCTCCAGGCTGTGCCAACTTTGGCTTAAAACAGATTGCGGAGGACCACAAGACACTCAGTGACGGTGCAGCCAACTTTCTCAAGAGGAACTTTTATGTCGATGATGGCCTAAAAAGTACCTCTTCTGAACAGGAAGCAGCTGTGCTCATCAAGGCTGCAACTCAAATGTGTGCTAAAGGCAATCTACGTCTGCATAAATTTGTGTGCAATAGCAAGGACGTAACCAGCACCATCCCAGAATCGGAACGTGCCACTGTCACGAACGCAAGTGTTCAGCTAGGTGAACAAACCTCACCAATCGAAAGAGCTCTTGGGCTGCAGTGGTGTGTCAGTTCTGATGAGTTCTGCTTCCGACTTACTCTGAAAGATCAACCCCTCACTCGACGAGGCATTCTAGCTACAGTCGCGTCTGTATATGATCCCCTTGGTCTCATTGCACCAGTTGTCCTTGCCGGCAGAATGATTCTGCAAGAAATGTGCGAACAAAAGATGGATTGGGATCATCCTGTTCCTGACTATCTTCGGACAAGATGGGAAATGTGGAGACAGGAGATCCTGAAGCTAGAAACTGCCAAGATTCCTCGCTGCTTCCAGCCCAAGGATTTCGGAGAGGCCGAGGAAGTGGAATTGCACCACTTTTCAGATGCCTCACTGTCTGGATATGGACAATGTTCATATGTCAGATTACGAAATCGAAGGGGACAAGTTTACTGCTCTCTTGCCATGGCAAAGGCGAGAGTAGCACCGCTCAAGCAATCTACTGTTCCCAGACTGGAGCTTCAGGCGGCAACCTTATCGGCCAAGGTTGCAAAAATCCTGAATCAGGAGCTAGACTACAGCTCTGTCAAGAACATCTTCTGGACCGACTCCAAGGTTGTTCTGGGTTACCTGTACAACCAGTCCAAGCGCTTCCACATGTTCGTTGCCAACAGAGTAGATTGTATTCTGAGAACCACAAGTTGTAGTCAGTGGAATTATGTTACAACGAGTGATAATCCAGCTGACTACGCATCACGTGGACTGGCTACAGAAGAACTGCTTTCTTCAAACTGGTTACAAGGACCAGATTTCCTGTGGGAAAGTGAAGTTGCTAGGCAAGATGTCAGACTAGAGGTTTCTCCTGATGATGTTGAAGTGAAGTCTTCGACAGTACATACGGTAATGTCGAAGACCAAGATTTCAACCTTTACGTCATTTGAAGATAGGTTGAAACGTTTCTCCATGTTGGACAGCGCTGTTAGAGCGGTAGCTGTCCTAGTGAGGTGTTGTTACAGGCGCAAGGGGCATGACATAGATGATGTTGAGATCAAAAGAGTCGCTGAGAGAAATCTCCTGCGAGCTGTCCAGAAGGAAGCCTTCTATGATGAAAGACAGCAAATCAGATCTGACAAACATGCTGTGTCAAAGTCTAGCCGCCTGAAACAACTAGATCCATTTCTTGACGAACAAGACCTCCTACGGGTGGGAGGACGCATGAAGAGGTCCGAAATGATGTATGGAGTGAAGCACCCTATTATCCTTCCAAAGGGGAGTCGACTTTCCATGCTTGTCGCACTTCACTATCATGCGAAGATTTCTCACCAAGGTCGAAATATGAGCATCAATGCAATCAGATCAGGCGGATACTGGATCATCGGTTGCAGAAGTATCGTCTCATCTCTGATCGGCACATGCACCCATTGCATTAGACTAAGAGGCAAGCTGGGTGGACAGAAGATGGCTGATCTTCCACGTGAACGACTCGAGCCATCGCCCCCCTTCACTTATTGCGGTCTAGACTGTTTTGGTCCATTTGTAATCAAGGAAGGGCGCAAAGAACTCAAACGCTACGGCCTCATCCTGACCTGTATGGCAATGAGAGCTATTCATGTGGAAGTATTGGATGACATGTCATCCGATGCATTCATAAACGGACTGAGATGTTTCATTGCTATTAGGGGAAACGTAAGGCAGATCCAGTGTGACCAGGGCTCCAATTTTATTGGAGCCAAGCATGAACTGAAACAAGCTCTCCTTGAGATGGATGCGGACCATGTCACCCGCAATCTTTTGGAGCAGAACTGCGAGTTCAAAATGAACCCTCCTTCCTCTAGCCATATGGGAGGTGTATGGGAGAGGCAAATAAGAAATGTGCGAAATGTTCTCAATGGACTATTGGAACAGTGCGGAACGCAGTTGAATGTGTCCTCTCTACGGACATTTCTGTATGAGGCCATGGCTATCGTAAACAGCCGTCCATTGAGTGTGGACAACTTGGAAAGTCCCGATGGTCCTCTTCCGTTGACTCCCAATCATGTTCTGACCATGAAATCCGGTCTTGTACTGCCTCCACCTGGAAACTTTGAAAGGGAGGACATCTATCTCCGCAAAAGATGGCGTCGAGTCCAATACTTGACACAGTTGTTCTGGACACGATGGCAGAAAGAGTACCTGCACACGCTTCAACCAAGGAAAACTTGGACTGAAAAGAAGACCAATGTACACGTAGACGACATAGTGCTCGTGAAAGATGAAGCCATTTGTCGGACAGATTGGAGAGTTGCGAGAGTCATCGAAACAATGTCCAGTGATGATGGTCTAGTCCGGAAGGTTCGACTTCTCATGGCGACCCCAGACTTGGACAAAAATGGTAAGCCAGTACACAAGAGGACAACTCTTGAAAGGCCAGTACACAAACTGGTAGTTTTGATTCGCAGCATCGACAAAACGATTTGACTTTAATACCTGACATTTACCTTTACCCTGACATATGGCTTTATGACTGACCTGGACTTTCATCCTGCCCTGACATTCTAAAAATATTTTCTCAATTTTGGGAAGACCATTTGAATTAAACAATTTTTGCAAGTGGGTCTTTCCTTGTTTTGTTTAAAATAGATATTTTGTTTGGTTGAAAAATCAGTGAGATGATTTGGGTGGGAGTGTGGCTGCCGCCAGAATTTATCACTAGTATTTTAATTTTTGTTCATAGAATCACACACATCGCCCTTGAAGTAATTTCCTTTTGTTACTTAAGAAAGATTTACAGCGCATGCGTAGCGTGGGTCAAGGTCAATAAAGGCCTACAAACACATTTTTATTACGCACAAGAAAATATAGTTCCATATATTCAAGCATAAGAAATAAGTAGTTATCTGTAATTATGTTCTGAAATGTAAGGTAATGTTCATTAACATGTGAATAACATTGGTAGATTCTGTCAAAACTAAATCGTTGGTCGTTTTTTAAGCCAAATTCCAGTTGGACAAATTATTTTGATATCCGTGTGCCGATAAGTTCGGTGACCGCGTTGACCCTTGGCTTTCTGAACTCGACCTGGCCCAAGCAAGACGTATTTTGTGGGCCTTCCAGGAACGCCAAAGTTTCGAAGTATATTTTGCTGCCCAAGGATGGAAAAGTCCTGCCAACGAGGTATGTTATGACAGAAATGTATTTAGATCAATTTCATATTACTTACATGATCTATCAGTTTGTAATTTTGATACATTCAAGTGTTTTTCATGTTGTGATTAGTAGCGTTCAGTGAGCTAGCTTTCCGCACACGTGAGATTGTTTACATCTAAACGCTAACTTATGGAAAGCCATTTGAATAAGTATTTCATGTTTGAATGATTATTCATGACCATGAATTCTCTGTAAATCAGTAGCATATAAAACCTGCTTGTATTTATAGTCGTGACTTAGTATTTTTTAGATCACAGTTAACAAAATTGTAAATAATTCAGTCTTTGTTTCGTTACAAAACTCTTCAATAAGTATGCCATTTTCTCTTACTTTTGGCTTGTAATACATTCTATCCAGCTTTGCATGTTACTTGTGTATTTTCAAGCTTATATTGTTGTCAGATTCTCAGTTCTACATTTTTGTATATGAACGAATCTTTATTGATTATGACTTTAAGCTTTTCCTTATTATAGTAATTCATATTTGCTTTATTCATTATTGGAATTACTGCTTCACATAAAGTCTTAACTTGTATGCTCTTAATGAGTGTTTATCAAATTTCTCGTAAGAGACTTGTAGCTCATATTATAAATACCTTCTTATCTTGTGATATGTTTTGTCATGATCCTTTCTATACTCATTCTGACAATATCTGTATGAACTACTCTCGTTAAGAATATTTATCTGGTTTATCAACTCTTTAATACTGACAAGTAATCTGTATGTTCATTTGTGCACTTATACTTGTATCTTTCGCACTGTATTTATTATTCTGTGTTTTGTTTATACCTTTTATGTTCACAGTTTTCACGGCACTGTTCATCACTGTAACTTCGTTTTGACAATTGTTAAGTCAAAATAAAGACATTTGTTATCAGAAAATGAACATCCGTTTCAACGTTGAGTCAATTTAATCCTGCGGCAGCAACAGTAGTAGTAGAATTAGTAGAAGTATCAGTAGTAGTAGTAGCAGAAGTAGTAATAGTAGTAGTAGAAGTGAAATTAGTAGAAGTAGTAGTAGTAGTAGTAGTAGTAATAGTGAAATTAGAAGAAGTAGTAGTATTAGTAGTAATAGTAGTAGTAGGTAGTAGTAGTAGTAGAAGTAGTAATAGTAGTAATTATAATAATAATAATAATAGTTACATTTATAAGGCGCTTTATACAGGTGTTTCAAAACGCACAGGTGGTCTGTCTAATCATAATACCGGTAAAAAAATCAATACATAGTACATAATTAATAGAAAACAAAATACTTAATTATAAACTAACTTGGTGTACGCCTCCAAAAATGTACTACAAAATTAAATTAATTACTGTTAGGTGGGTCTTGAGAAGGGATTTAAATAATTCAACAGATTCAGCATTTTGGATGTGAGGTGGAAGATTATTCCACAGGGTAGGGGCAATGGAGGAGAAGGCACGGTCCCCATATCGGGTTTTCGTTAGTGGGCCGAGAGTAGTAGTAGTAGTAGTAGTAGTAGTAGTGAAATTAGTAGAAGTAGTAGTAGTAGTAGTAGTAGAAGTAGTAATAGTAGAAGAAGAAGATGGAGGAATATATAGTTGCCATAGTCTTTGTTATGAAATGGTTATAAAAACAGTTATAAGTATTATCTCTTCATTATTTTTATCATCATCAACAGGTTGGCATCTTCTTCGAAGTATTCTACCAGGCCCCCGACGGCACCGTTGGCGACTGGAAGCAAGAGACCTTCACCGCACCCCTCCCTTCCCATCATGCATCTGATAACCTCGGCTTCATGGGCCATGAGCAGGACTTCGAAGAGGATGGGACGCGATCGATGTACTCCGAGAGCTTTTCGCTTCTGAAGAGGGGTCACTACGGGTCATCGTCTAGCCTTACTTCTACCAAGAGGTATGTTTATTACCAGATTGGTCCTACCCTGTTTCTAAACTGTTTCATCAAAATAATAATTATTTATGTTTATACCCTTTGATTTTTGATGCTGCAATGTCATCTTCGAGTAGTTACCTGTAACCTATGAAATAAACTTCAAGTTGCATTTGCACTGGCTTTATGGACATATTATTCCCAGAACTGGAGTAAATACCCTCAGTTAAAAAGACACATTGTTATTTTCATTATTATCAAATGACAACACACATAAAAATATGTTTAGGTTCACCCAGACTTCCTCGCAATGGTGGAAATCTTTTTAGTTTTAATGAAAATGAATGATCATTTTATGTTAATTTGAAGGGAACTATCTCTAAATTGAAAAGTAAAAGGAATGAAATTAGACTAGATTGAATGCCAAATTAATAAAAATGAACGATGGGAATGGATTTGAACAGGATCTATTTGTTTACTTGAAAGCACGTGATGAAATTGGATGAGAAAACTTCAAGTAAACACCAACAACAACTCTAAACATAACATGGTGGCAGCAGTGGGATCGAAAAGCTGTGATCGTACATTTTTTAATACATTGGCTGTTCTTTGCTAGGATTATTAATGGAAACTTTTGAAAATGGCCAGGTCACATGAAAAAAAAAGCCATTTTATTTAATTGAACTCTGATGTTGAAGAAGTACCCAAGTACAAAAATCCTTAAAATTTGGAAGGAGTAAATTCCAGTCGAATCTACATGTAATGCTTTCTAGCGTTTCACACAAATGATCTTATGTGGATAAATTTCATTAGTAGGGATTTTCAATTGTTCTTCATGCTTCTGAAGTAAAGATTTTAAATAATTGTCTGGACATATACCATAATGGTTTTCTAGCAGTTTCCACCTTAAACGATGGAGAAGACTGTGTAGTTCATATTTCTAATTTTATTACCATTATTATGTTAGCTCTGGTATATGCATGTATGTCATGTTCTATTACTTAACATTTCGATTGATATGTCTCCTTCCATATCCTTAGTAATAAAAGCTTGCTGGGGAAAATGAAACGGAAGAAGAAAAAGAAAGACGAATATGTTGCAGACCTCGGTATTGAGAGGATTGGCAGTGAGTATTATAATACACACAATTTTTGCGTCAATTTTTTTGGTGTTGTATTCATTTCATTACTGTTGTATTTTTATTGATCCGCAACAACTTGGCCAGTAAATATCTCATCGAATATAAAGTGGATTTCACATAACCATGTTATCTCAAAGAGATATTGGGATGTTTGGCCTTTTTGTCCAGCCCGCATATTTTCAATGATGAAAATAATTTAGATGAATGATACAACTGAATAAACTAGTTTTCAACTGATTAAGATATCGTTTTCGTATTTCAAAAACTAGGCCAATATTATTTTAAACTTTGGGATTCATTGGAATTTATACTGTATGTATAGTTATATTTTTCTTTTCTTATGGGTTTTCTGGTTCTCTGAGCATGATTTGATAATTTAATTTATGAACTATGCCTGTTATTGTCAAGTCAACAGTTCATTAATTATGGCCATCATTGAATGGTTTGTAGTTCACAGACAATTAGATTGTATTATATATGTCTCATTTCTAAAAGAATTTATGTTTTAGTATTTAGCTGTTTCCTAGTTCTTAGCATGCACCTTTATCTTTTAAAACTCACTTTATACTGACATCCCTTGCCCAATTGGGCAATATGTCATCTTGTGTCCTAATCATGATGCCCATTTTCATCTTTTAGCATTAATTGTATACTACAATTTCTTGCCCTCAGACTGTTTGCACCTGTGCAATCAATGCCTTACCTTGCCTCGTAACTCATACCCACACTAATATCTATAGCCCTTCGGGGCCCTTGTTGATATGTATTCAATCCTTACTTTACTGGATCTTTCAACCTACAATGTACAACACCAATCCTACCTTACTCGTAGCATTCTAACATCTTTTGCCATTCCTGGCCCTTTTGCGCATATTTGATATACTGTTTAACACTTACCACATATACAAACACCTATAATGCCTTTTTTCACAAATTGAATCTATTCTTTACTTCATTTCTAACCCATACTATTATTCACCATGTATGAACATCTATCACCCTTTGGGGCTCTTTTGCACGTAGTGAATCCATTCCTTACTTGGTTTCTAACCCATACTAACACTCACTGCATACTAACATCTATTGCCCTTCGGGGCCCTTTTGCACTTATTGAATCCATGCTTTACTTGGTTTCTAACCCATACTAACACTCACTGCATACTAACATCTATTGCCCTTCGGGGCCCTTTTGCACTTATTGAATCCATGCTTTACTTGGTTTCTAACCCATACTAACACTCACTGCATACTAACATCTATTGCCCTTCGGGGCCCTTTTGCACGTATTGAATCCATGCTTTACTTGGACACAGAGGAGGTAACGCTGCTAGAGGTCGACGAGACGGAGGGCAGCATGATGGGGGACGATGAGGAAGAGGAGGAGGAGTGCGAGATTCCGCCGTACAAGAAGCTTGGGCCGATTGGTAGTGAGTTACCTGCACAGAAATTTCAAGATTTTCAGGTAAGTCTTTATTATAATGATAATACACATGACTTACAAGGTGTCAAATCCATTGGCCTGTATTCCGTTAGTGAGGTTTAACTTAACTCAGGTTTAAGTCATTGTCATTTAGACTTGTGGTTTAACTTTTCAATAGCCTGGTTCTAAATAACAATGGCTTTGTTCCTGGTTTATTTTATTCTTTTTTTTTGTATTTTGGGCCTATGAGATTTAGTGCTCAAGGCGTGCAAATAAAGTCAGAGTGGAAAATAACATTGAACAGCATAGCATAAGAGAGTCATTAGATGACTAAAATACCAAACAGTATATAGCAAGGATTGAAATCTTACATGTATTGGACATTTATATTATTTTAGTAAATATCACATGAGTCATGATCAGTTCTATAGTGTATAGCCCCATGCCAAGCTGAAAATTAAATTCTGAGCTAGGTACTTACAAAAGTTTTGGCATTTAGGCAGGACTGCATTCCTTTGTTTGCACTACGTCAAACATAGATTAAGTAAGAATGAAGTAATTAGTATTTCATTTTAATAAGGATGGAAATAGTAAAGGATCTATAAAGTGTAACTATATCTGCCAATGTCGCTCAAGAATGAAGCATTATAACCAACAGGAGCAACATTATAAAGTACATTTTACTGTAAAGAAAAAGAGACTGTACAAATCACTTGAAGACAGAAAAGAATAGCATTATGAAAGGTTCAGTAATGGGATGTTGAGATTTCCCAACAAGTAAACAAATTACAAGAATTCTTATAACTTGAAAAATTATGAAGATTATTATTTACTAACAGTTTACAGTGGCAAGAGATCTCCAATCTAATATCAAAAGTCTGAGCCATGTAAACGTTTTGTTGTGTACAAATCAATAGACTGGCACAAATTAGCCAGCCAAGTGTGAAAACAATAGTCCTATTGTGTAACAGATGTTTATTCAAATAACACAGTCATTGGAGGGGTTTCACAACACTGCATCAAGTACACAACCCTGTGTGTTACCCAGTGGATTTTGTGTTAAAATCAAAACACATGTTTCAATGTGTTGTCGATAGATTTGCTGTTGAAATATTTTTGTGAAACACACCCTGCACATATGACAGACACTGTGCCAGAGATATTGTGCAATTAACTTGTTTTTATGAGAGTGATTAATAATAGAATGAACCACATATTACCACAGCCTTCGGGGAACCACGACAAGGTTTCAGAAATGTATTTAATGATATTCAATAATATACTGATATTGACTGATCTGAGATGAAATATAATATTTGAGATCCTCAAGCGACGTTATATTTTTGTTGAGGAAAAATATAGTAGTATGAAGAATATTATTTCAAGACAAAACTATAGTTCTGCAAGAGAAGCAAATGTTGTAATCTTCCTGAAAAAAAAATTATATTTGTTACATGATGATTACCTCAATAGATAGGATACAATTATAATGATTTTTCATGGAATAAGATGTCAAGCAGTGATATTCAGACCAATGTTTCACTACTTGTATTGTAAATAGTATATCAAGCGGGTTCTTAGTTCAAATCATGTTTTGTTAGCAAGAAATACAACCAACCGATGTGCGACAATACTGCTTGGAGGTCTTATGCACACTACAGGAAGAAGAGGAGGAAGAAATCAGGATTTATGGTGCTCTGTGCTACCCTGACCATCACTCTTGTAGCTAAGAGAGCCCCCAAATGTACCCTATGTATTTTTTATATGAAATCTTCTTAATTTTTCGTGAGGCAATTTGTTAATGCCCCTTAAAATTTTCTTCATATATGCAGATGGCATGGGGTCATATNGTGTTGTCGATAGATTTGCTGTTGAAATATTTTTGTGAAACACACCCTGCACATATGAGAGACTCTGTGCCAGAAATATTGTGCAATTAATTTGTTTTTATGAGAGTGATTAATAATAGAATGAATGTGGAATATTACCACAGCCTTTGGGGAACCACAACAAGGTTTCAGAAATGTATTTAATAATTATATAATATTGGATGGCAATAAATGGAATACCAGGGAATATTGCACGAGTTAGGGCAATATTGCGCGAATCGAAGCGTAAAATTGAAGCCGTACAATATGGCTTAATATTGTACGGCTTAAAACTCTCATATAGATAATAATGTTCAATAATATACAGATATTAACTGATTGAGATGAAATATAGAATTTGATATCCTCATGCAGCGTTATATTTTTAATATAGTGTTATTGAGAATATAGTATTCCAAGACAAACTATAGTTTGAGAAGCAAATGTTGTAATTTTCCTGAAAAAAAAATATTTGTTATATAATGATTACCCCAATAGATTAGGATAAAATCATAATGATTTTTCATGGAATAAAATGTTGAGCAATGATATTCAGACCAATGTTTCACTACTTGAGGCTTTAAAGGTCCTCTATTATAATAAATCAGGATTTATGGTGATCTGTGCTACCCTGACTGTCACTCTTGTGGCTAAGAGAGCCCCCCAAATGTGTCCTATGCATTTTTTATATAGAATCTTCTTAATTTTTGTGAGGCAATTTGTTAATGCCCCTTAAAATTTTCTTCATATTATGCAGATGGTGTATATGGGGTCATATGCACCATTTGTTGCAATCCGTTGAAGGGGAACATAGTCAATTTACAAAATATAGAAGGTTGTACTTTCACTTGAGCTAAACATGCTTTGAATCATTCATCATTGTGCCTTTTGTTAATTGGTGAATGTGGTACTGTATAAGCCAATATTATAGCATGCAGATATTTTCGCGATTTCTGATCAGATTGACACATATTGGCCTGTTTTTATTTTTACGCTTCAGCCAGTATTTGTACACAAATGAACGTGCATCATATAAAGTGGAAATTTTTGCAAGGCCACAACAGCAAAATTATTGAATATAAAACCACTGTGAAAATTTCAACTTATACAGCATTAGGATTGCATTGTTTTTTTACTTTTCTATGCTTCAATATAATTTAATTCTTTCAATCTTGTCAGGTGTCAGTCACTGTCCATGAGGCTAGACAGCTAGCAGGACTGGACATCGATCCCGTCGTCTGCGTAGAGGTCGGAGACAAGAAGAAGTACACCAGTGAGAAGAAATCCACCAACTGTCCTTTCTATAATGAGGTGAATATCAGAATATAGTTTTCAAATCTGAAAAATTATTTGGTTCATTTGTGTAAAAAATGATATGATCGCAGAGTGATTAGCTACAGAATTATGAGGGAGTCCATACCATACTTAGTACATGTATTTGAGAAATCATATTGTTTTAGCTTACTTCTTGTCATTATTATCAGTTGAATATACATGTACTGTTCAAGGGATATGTTTACATTGTATTACTTTTAAGCTCAAACAAATTTTAAAATGCTTTATGCATATTGGGTTGAGGCAATATCAGTTACATATGTGTGAGCCACCACCCGCCACCAGGAGTGCATGTAGGAAATTACAAAATGGTGTTTGTAAATCGAAAGTATATTGACTGAATCAACCTTTGAAATGTTATTATTAAGTATGTAGAAAGAGGACGTATCAAATTTCAATTCAAAACGAGGTTGACTTGGGAGACCACAGAGCAATATGTAAACTCAAACAACATAGCAATGCGATATGCTACGCTTATGGAAGGAAAGTTACGAATTTTACTATGTATTGGGTAAATGGAAAGTTATTTTTTTAACCTTTTATTTAGGTAAAATATGCACCAGAGGGTGCCAGGCCAATGTTATTCATTACAAATACTTGGATGCTAACATTTTTTCCATTTATTTACAGATGTTCGTATTTGATTTCCATGAGCAACCTGGCATCATGTTTGATAAGATCATCAAAATAACGGTGAGTCATAAAGGCTTCATGAACTTTCTTTCTTGATCCAGTAGTTTACATTGTATTTCCCATATTTCAAATGGATTCAAGATTTGTAGGAATGCACCAAATTAGGTAAAAGATTGGTGCGTGTTACACCAGAATTTATGAATGCATAATATATATAGAGACTTAGGCTACATAATTTCATCAACACACATGAGCAATCTATGGCAAAGGGTTTGATTTTTATGTTTGATTTAAAAATCATTTGTTTTGTAGGTATGACATACATCTATGCTTGCCTGTATTTATTGTAAGTTTTATGATAATAATAATAATAATAATAGGGGTACTTTTAATGCGCCAGATTCCACATGAATAATGTGCTCAAGGCGCAGTACAGGAAAATTTAAAGAGTAGCAGAAGCAATAGGTACAACAACAAAAAGTACAAATAGGTAAGAAATGAGATATATATGTGTAGATACTAATTGAAAGCACTTATATCAAAGGTTCATACATTAATTTCATAGCAGGAGTTAGCACTGGCAGTATGAATTAGATTTCTATTACTTACAATTTGTGTGGCAAATTTCATGAATACAAAAGGAGATTAGTTTGGAGGAATAAGAATAATTTAAAAAATTAGATAATTCATACAGTACAGTCACTATATGGATATGCTCTACTTTGCTGTGATGTCAGGGTCTGTGGATATTATTACTAAAATCATTCAAATGAATTATTGTAATCATAATGAATAGATTATTCTCTTTCCGGTACAGGCTCTGCATTCTCGTAATGTTCTGCGATCAGGGACCGTTATCGGGAACTTCAAGTTTGATGTTGGTACACTGTACCAAGCACCAGGTAGGCAGCTCAATTTCTCTTATTGTATTAAATGTATCTGAGTATGTGAGGCCAAAAATTATGATTTGCTAACAACAAAACCTCCAACATCAATGTGGTGTAGTGGTTCTGACTCTCGCCTTTCAACCCAGGGTTGTAGGTTTGAATCGCACCTATGATGATAATTTCTTTCAGCAAGAAATTCATCACATTGTGCTGCACTCAACACTGGTGAGATGAATGGGTTCCTGTAAGGAATTTATTCCTTGAAAAGCCTATGTGCCCTATAGCTGTACTGCTAAGGCCAGTATAATAATGCTGCAATTATAGAGCTCCTAGGGAATTCTCATGACGAGTTGATAAGCGCCATATAAAAGCCGTTCATTATAATTATTATTAATATTAATTCAAATTGTAATGGAGATATAATAGAACAGTTTTATAAACCTTTCGTACCGAATGAAGTCCCAGAATGTTTTTTTGTGGGATAATCTGAAATAAGAATAGTTGCTTCCCAGTGACATATACACTTGGTCTTTCATATGTTACATAGTAGACTTGTGTCTGAGTATTTTGATATCCTGGGGAAGTTTGGAATAAAATGTCATGAAGGAAATCAAATCAAGCATTTGATTGAAAAGACTTTAGAATTAATGTAATATGTATGTCAAATAACAAACAATCAATCATTAAAAAACACATTTATTTACATACTTTGGGATCTCTACAATATTTGTCATTTTCAAATTTTTCAGCCTCAACAAAGGCTCTATTGTTTTGTTTTGATTCTGATTCATGAAATAATACACTTTGTACAGTTGCAGGTCTTTTTTTTTTAATTGGAATAGAATAAAAAAAAGTATGAGGGAAATTAGTACTACTTAAATGTGTATACGTATATGCCATGAATTTCAATCCATGACAAACTTTGCATGCACACTTAGTTATCAACAATTTAACAATTAATTTCTAATCCTCTTCAGACCATGCCTTCTACAACAAATGGGCAATCCTCACAGACCCGAATGACATCAACGGCGGACCTAAGGGGTACGTCAAGTGCGACATCTTGATCATGGGCAAGGGAGATTCTGTCAAACCGCCCAAGAAAACAAAGGACGATGGAGAGAATATTGAAGGGTAAGTGGGAGTTTTATTTGAAATATATACTTTAAAACAGGGATAATAGGGACACACAGGGGGTGAACGGGGACAAAACAGAATATTGAAGGGTAAATAAAACTCCTCCGGAGGAATTTTATTTGAACTGTAAAATGATGTGAACAGGGACATCAGGGTGGAGAGGGAGATATGGATGAACGAGGACAAAACTTAGATCCTAATGCCCCAGTCACATAGAAGCCCGGAAGCAACATGATTCAACACCACTCTTTGTTCAGAGGCAGTTAACAGTTTACTGAACAAAGAATCATGTTGAATCGTGTTACTTTCAAGCTTCTATGTGACTGGGCATTACAGTTTGCTTCTTATGAGGTTGATCACTCTACGTACCATTATTTGGGAAAGATCTCAAAATCCACTGGAAAAATAAACAAAAAAGGTGGGCCTAAGGGGTACGTCAAGTGCGACATATTGATCATGGGCAAGGGAGATTCAGTCATATGTCAAACCACCCAAGAAGACAAAGTGTGATGGAGAGAATATTGAAGGGTAAGATATTTTCCTCAGAATGTTTGATCTCAGAAGAATCATTATATTTGTACTTCAAGGCAATGGCTAAGATTGTCGGCACTTGAAGTAGAATTTAGTTGATTCAGCCAGTTCTTTGTTCGGAATAGTAAACATTTGGCCAAAACAGGAATAACCTGAACCTTGAAAGGGTATCAACATTATGACCATAAGCTACATAAAACCACCAAGACCTACATTTTGATATATTGGGAACTTGGTCTACTCGCTACAAACTTGAATTATAGAATCTCTCTCTGATGCAATTTATATAGCGCATGTATCCACTCTGCTGAGTGCTCAAGGCGCTTTACATTATTATTACTCTGGCTTTAGCCAGGCAGCCATCCATGGCGTACTTGGCATTTCAAGGAATAAATATTCCTGCCAGGTACCCATTCTCCTCACCTGGGTTGAGTGCAGCACAATGTGGATGAATTTCTTGCTGAAGGAAATGATGATATTTTTAGTCCCAGAAAATGTCTTATTTTGACTTTAGTTCTCATATTTTGTGATTTAAATTCTTGAAAATTCCAATTTTCCAGGAACTACCTTCTTCCTGAGGGAATCCCAACAGTTAGACCCAGAGCTACGTTCAGTGTACGTGTCTACCGAGCCGAGGGTCTACCAATCATGAATTCTGGTTTGCTCGCCAACGTCAAAAAGGCAATCACGGGAGAGTTGAATGATCTCGTTGATCCCTTTGTGGAAGTTACATTTGCGGGACAAACGGTAAGGCTTGTATTTATTTATTTTCATGTCCCATTAAAAGAAATTCTTTGCGAAGTTGTCGGAGTTCTTGAAGTGATTACAATCCAATTTCGCACTCATATTCTTTATCTAATCATAAACTTTGAGAGTTTTCCAGCATATTTGCATCTCATTTGTCCATTACAATCATCACTGCAGGAGGAAAGATTACAAGTTCAGTTATTACCAATTTAGTGATAAAGTTTGTTGGAAGGGAAAATTAAACAATGTTGAAATATCCCACAGATATAAGCTTTGTTCATGGAGGTTTAATGTTATCTGTGACGATGTGACAAGTAAGAAAAAAAGCTTTTACTCAGTTGTACGATCATTTTAGGAGCAAAAAAATGATATTTTTCTTCTTAGTGATTGCTTGCCAAGTGAATCAAATATCTTCACTAAGTTTATATTCAAATATTGTCCCAATGAACGTTTGTAGATTTGCATTAGACTGGAATAGATTTTTGGAAAATTTCTATTCTATGCCTCATAATAATGCACAAATTTATGTCGCACTTGATTAAAAAAGGGTTCAAAGCGCTTTACAATATCAGACGTTACCTGTACATATAGCTAAATTCAATAGATGAAAAGATTGCTATGAAAAGATTACTATTGACATTATTGTTGTCATTGTACAGGGTAAGACTTCAGTGAAGAAGCACCGCTACGATCCTAACTGGAACGAGCAGGTGGTTTTCAGTGAGATGTTTCCACCGCTGTGCAGACGTATGAAGATTGTACTCAAAGACAAAGACAGCATGCTCGACGACACGATCGGAACGCACTTCATTGATCTCGCAAAGATATCAAGTGAAAATGATGAAGGTATTTATCTGTTGTGTTGAATTCTGATATATTTCAAATGCTTCTCGATACTAACTCATTATAGATGACTACATTTACAGGTGATCACATTTTTATATGTGGCA
>BQKZ01005582.1:0-11772 GCA_036244855.1 Temnopleurus reevesii | reverse complement strand
ATGATGATGAGGATGATGATAATGATGATGATGATGATAAGGATGATGATGATTATGAGGATGATGATAATGATGGTGATGATGATAATGATGATGATGGAGATGATGGTGATGGTGATGATGATGATGATGATGGTTGTGATTCTGGTGGTGGTGATGATGATGATGATGGTTGTGATTTTGGTGGTGGTGCATGGTGATGGCGCTGATGATGATGATGATGATGATGATGATGGTGATGGTGATGATAGTAATGATAATGATGGTTGCATGATGATTTTGATGGTGGTCATGATAATGATGACGAATATTGTAGTAATGATGCTTAGAGTGATGATCATGATAATTGCAGATTATGTCAAAGCATGGCGATGATGTTGACAAAATTAATTGATGTAGAATGGGAACAAACTAAACTCTATTGATCGTATTCATTTCTTTCCGTAGGCTGCTCCTGGAAGGAAGGATGACTTCTTCTTCTTTGCATCTCTCTTTGAAGCTTCCATGATTGAGAAGAAACTTGGAGACAAACCAATCACATTTGAGTTCTCTATGGGTAAATATTTCAACACAATTTCACCAGTGTCTTTGTATGATCTGGGCCCTAATGCATAAAAGTTTGCATCTAAATGCAACTTGGAAAAATAAACGAAAGTCCTAAATACACGCTTCTAAGTGGAGTTAGCTTTTCTGACTTGGTTTTAAACCCAACTTTTTATGCAATGTGGCCCTGGCATGTAACTAGTGGATAATATAACGTTTTATGAAGTTTTCATAGAAGCAATTAAATTGAAACATCAATTTACCTACCGATACTATCTTACAAGTAAGTTTGTGTACCTGTTGCTTGCTTAGGTTTCTTTGGGTCTGTGCAGCATGATTTTTGCTAGCACATGAAACTAGTTCACCCTGTTTATTTCACTAAAAATGAACAAATTTTATCCCTGCCAAAAAATTTGCATTGTTAGCCCATTCTTAATTCACACTCCAAAACCAAACCAGGTAACCATGGCAACCAGCTGGATGGTCGCAACCTCCACCAGGCCCCTACCACGTACGATGACTCTGACTCAGAGGAGGAGCAGCTCATTGCCTCACCCGCTCCGGTCCCAGAGGTGGGCGTGTCCATGACTCCGCCCATGCAGCCCAAGTCGGTGGATAAGAACTACTACTACATGCCATTTGACGACAAGAAGCCGATCATGTATCTCAAGTTCACGACGGAGGACCACAGGAGGCGATTCTACAACATGAACATCCTCTACAAGATTGCGGAAGAGCTGGTGAGTCCCAAAGAATTTTATCACATTGATACAGTTCAGTTGAATTTTGTTTAATTTAACACAAATATATTTTTGTTACACTTGTAATCCATTAAGTTCTCACCACTGATCTGAATGTCAAATTGGCCCATATATCAGTACCTTTTATTAATGATGTTCACTTATTTAATGACTTGGAATCATATTATCACAAAATCCAAATTTGCAATATCGTTTTCTTGACCACTGCCATTGCTACAGATCTGGTACGCCATTCTTTATTGAATTTCTACTTATATGTGTGTTTTTTTAATTTTACTAAAACTTCTTCGGCCTGCTGGCTGACAAAGGTCTTATCTGCATAGAGAATGATGGTTAATGCATCGCCAATAGGGGCAGTGGCCGTTTGTCCCCCAGGATCTACCTATTTTTTAATGTGATAATAGTATAGTAATAGATGCAATTTATATAGTGCACATATCCACTCTGCTGAGTGTTCGAGACGATTTGCATTCTTATTACCCTGGCTTTAGCCTGGTCTACACCAGCACACATAGCATTTCAAGGAAAAGATATTCCTACCAAGTTCCCATTTCCACCTGGATTGAGTGCAGCAAAGTGTGGATAAATTCCTTGCTGAAGGAAATTACCGAACTGTCAACCTTCTAGTTGAAAGGCAATAATCAGAACCATTACATCACGATGCTTCTATTTTCTATCTATCCATCCATTTACTGCCTTCTCTTTGTAACTTTCTCTATGCAGGAGGAGGGAATAGTGAATGTGGCTGACAGAATGGCTAAGGAGAAACCCAACTGTGAGAAGGTTCTCAGGAAGGTACTCAAAGCCCTGATTGAATCATGCACGTAAGTAATCATTGTTTTTGTTCTAGATTTTGAAGTCCAGGAAGCAATCAGAAATTAGAGTTATCCTTTAAATGGTTCAAAAGGAAGTTATTCACATTGTATTTTTTTTTCTTCTTTTTTTATTTTGATGTGTTATTCCATTGGTAAAATCTAGCATGTAGGCCTCAGATTATTTTGTATTTTAGTAGTTAATTATTATAGGAGCACATCATGTTTAGTTTACATAAGCATGTTCTTTATGTTTAAAATCTTCTGATTTATTATGTGTTGCATTTATTTTCTACTGGTATTATGTTAGACTGTCCATCTTCCTAGGAACACCCATATAAAGCGCGCTATAAAATGTTATGATTGTTAAGATTAAAGCTGACATTAGATTCTTAAAAAGAGGTTTGATTTAGATAGGAAGTCATTGAAAATTAGCAGTGTTAATTTCAATTTGCAAGAAGACCTTTATGACAAGGAAAATCTAATGGGAGAAGTGCAAAACTGAAGAAAAACCACATATTTAAATAGAGTTATATTTGGCAGACATGAAAAAGTTTAGATCTTTATTTGCTAACTACTCTGACATTCTAGATTTTCCTTTAGAATAATTTGACATATGATCTACATGTATATTTATAGTTATGAGACATTCTTCTCAAAATCTTGTGAGCAATATTTATTTAACATTGTCAGAATCAACATGCAGTTCATTTTGCTTCTTCCTGTACAAAATTTGTTGTTGCCATCCAACTTTTGGATATTGTGACCTTCTCCTCCTCATTCTCCTCTTTTTCCTCCTCCTGCTCCTGCCCCTCCTCTTCCTCTTCCTCCTCCAACTCCTCAATCTCCTCCTTCCTCCTCTTTCTTCTCATTCTCCTCCTCTCCCTCCTCCACCTTCCCTCCTCTTCCTTCTCATCCTCATCCTCTGCCTCTTTCCCCCTCTTCCTCCTGCTCCAGCTACTTCTCCCACTCTTCATTCTCTTCCCTTTCTTCTTTCTCCATCCCCCTCCTCCACCTCCTTTTTCTCCTTTTTCTCCTCATTCCCCTCCTCCCTCTCCTCCTCTTCCTGCCCCTCGTTCACCTACTCCTTCTTCCCTTTTTTCTCCTCCCTCTCCTCCTCCCTTTCCTCCTCTTCCTGTCCGTCTTCATTTTCATCTATCTCCCTCCCCCTCCTCCTTCTCCTCCTGCTCCTGCCCCTGCCCCTGCTCCTGCCTCTCCTCCTCATCCTTCTCCTCTTTCTCCTCCTCCCCCTTCTCCTCCTCCCCCTTCTCCTCCTCCCCTTCCTCCACCTCTTCCTCCTCCTCTTCATCCTCCTCTCCCTCCCCCTCCCCTCTTATCCCTCCTCTCCCCTCTTATTCCATCTCTTCCTTAACCCTATTTTAACTGGGCTTTTTCAGACCAAGTTTATACTGGGGGGGGGGGGTCAATTTGCCCCCCCCTTCAGATCTCGGCCGTGGATCGCGCGATCGCCGCGAAATTTTACACGCGCATAGTGTAGAGTGTAAACTACATGACTGTATAGTTTGATTTTCTGTAAATTTATGATTTCTATTTTTAATTAATCAATTATGCAAATTTATGCATGAAATCTTGTTTTCTGTTCTATTTCATTCATTGAAGCTCCTAGAAAGCTCATTTTTGGTATAGATATTCTCCATATTATTCCTCACAATACTACTTTGAAAAAAATTTGGTGTGACAAGGTATTTCTTATGTTTTTTATTGTTTTATGAATTTCTTATGTATTTCTTTGTTTTTTTGACCTTTTGTTTTCTATTGTTTTTTGGATGAAATTTATTGCAGAAAATTTTAGAAGCATATTTATGCTAAAGTGAATTAATTATAACCCATAAAATTGAAAATAACTACATCTTTATGAATTCAGACTGAAATCCCAATTTACATTGACTTTGTACACAAAATCACGTTTTTGAGCGATTTTCGGTCTGACATGCATGTACAAAAAGTGGCGCGGCGACGTAACCATATGCCCGATTTTCGCGAAAATAGTCTTAAAAGTTGCGCAAGACTTGAAAGTAAAAAGTCAGCGAGTCTCGCGGTGAAAAAATTTTGCGCGGCGGCGCGATCACAAAATTTGTGGAGGGGGGGGTCAAATTGACCCCCCCCCAGTTGGAATAGGGTTAACATCATCCACCTCCTCCTCCTCCCCCTCCTCCCCCTCCTCCTCTTCTTCCTAAACATCATCCACCCCTCCTCCAACCATTATCTCCTCTTCCTCCACCCTATTATTCTGATACTTACAGATATTTGTATCCCTTTTCCTCTCCAGCCAATTTTCCAAGCTGACCAAAGGCACAGGAGGAGGTGCCAACGCAGGCAAGACCAAACTTGACAGAGAATGACACAAGTGGCTCCTTTCTGAAATGGTTTGTCAAAGAGTTATATAGCATTTCTTAATTTACCTATTCTATTTTTGGTAATATAGTATTATGGTAGCATATATATATTCTGTACATATTTATATTCTTTATATATGACTTCGCTTTATATTTCTTCCATTTCTTTTTGTCGGTCTTCATAAAACAACTTGACATATGTTCTCTTTCTATTTTTCTCATCCTCTCTGTCTCTTTTAGTCTGTATTTTGGTTACTTTTTTCTCTCTCTCTTCTATTCTGTCTATCTGTCTCTCTCCCCCTTCCCTTTCGTATCTGCTTCCCCTTTATTTACATTCCCTAACTTCCTTTCAGTGTACTTTACAAATTGATCACAGTTTCATTTGATACTAAATCATTATCATGGAAGTAATGAAACTCTAATATTTTATTTTCTCCCTTTTACCTTATTTTTCATGCTCTCATCAACTTCGGGATTGGATATTTATTTGCTGACATTTGTGATTTCTCTTGCACTTTTTTACTTATTTGTCTGCACACCATAATTTTCTGTGGAATGAATGATGGTCTTGTCACTTTTTTGTGTCTCACTTTTTTTGTGTCTCCTATTAACTGATCATGCCCCATTTATATTATGTGCTTTGCTGTGCATGATATGGTTCGTTTTTTATCATTCTCATTTGATTTTTATGCATCGCAAAATAATTTTCTATCACCTTGCTCTGATTTTCATGTAATGCTGTGTATTTCCCACATGATATGAAATGCTTTTAATTGTGGAATCTGCTGTGCTCTGCAATCAAACAAAAATATGATATTTTTTTTGTAATTATGCTTCTCTTTAATGGGGATTTAAAAACAAACCATTGAATTTGACGTTTATTCTGCAAAATAATATTGGTATAACTATGATGGTGTGAAATGTTTTCCTTATGCTTGTTGGTTTGAACTTTGAATTTCGGTTGATTGCTTTTTAAATTCACTCCTTTACATAAATGATCTCAACATTTCATACACCCCTCATTGATTTTAAATCTCCATGGATATGCATCCCTATGTTTCAACAATTATGGTGAATGTTAATATGGTACCGGTGCCTTGAAAATGTGTATTATAACGGGATACAACAGAAAACATTGATGAATGACGTACAAGATGTACTGGGGGATGACCCAGCTGACATAAGGAGGGGTCGTGGGACACCAAGGGGAGGGACCCCAGCACAGTCCCCTACCAGACGCACCCCTAAGGGCACACCCAGGGCCCTTGACCTGTTCAGTCCGGTATGTTGTCTGGGGTGCTGGTTCTGATGATTAACCCATTTGCATGAATATAAGTAGGAGCTACTGGTTATTCAATTTAGCAATTATAAAAAATAATAATAGTAATAATAATAATAATAATAATAATAATAATAATAATAACGTTAATGATAATGATAATGATAATGATAATTATAATAATATTTATATAGGGCCTAATCCACTCTGTAGCATTAAGAGAAGAGTAAGAGTAACTTAAGAAGTGAACAGGTAAGTTTTTTACAAGTTTTTTGTTTGAAAGTAGAGTAGAACAGCTTTTAATGTCTTTAGGTAGGTTAAAATTTAATGGAATCTTCCAAAGGAAGAGGAAAATTTACGCACAGGCCTCAGGAGTTTTGATAGTTATAGAAAAAAAAAGAAATTGACAATTTTAGTTGTATGGTAAATTTACTTTCTATTTTAGTACTGATTTGTATAAGCTCCTTTGGTGAGTATCCAGGGTATTTAGAGTCACTGAAAATATTAACTGATGTTAAAAGCATGATGAAAGACCAAGCAACTAGGATTTGAATATTGTCAAAATTGACTTGCTCTCTAAATATGCCAGAAGAATTGGCATAATAAACACTTTCACTTTTATGACACAATAGAGCTAGTAACTAATTTACATCTATACAAATATATACGGGTCTGTAAAATAGGTATACTCATTTGTTTAATGAATATTATCTGTACTTGTCATAAATGTTTTAACCAATGTCCTTTCACGGAAAAATATCATGGGGAATTAACTATTGTACATCCTTGGGCCTGTAACATAAAAGAGATAAAATCAATTCAAAATTAATCATATCTTTTTGGTACATACTTTTCCATAGACTTACGATATATATTTATCATAAGTTTCGTAAGTTTAATTGCATCTTTTATGTTACAGGCCCCATTTCATGTATTTATTCATTCATTTCATATGTATTTACTCTCTTTGTCTGTGCATGCATTCATGGGTTTTGTCAGGATTTAGATCTGGATGACAACTACATCACTAGACAGGCATGTTACCATTTCTTATCTATTTGAGCTACCATTTTTATATGTTCGCATATAACAAATTTTAACACGCTTACCATTCTTTTGTGCAAACGGTAACAGGCATGTTACCATTTCTTATCTTTTAGAGCCACCATTCTTGCATTTGTGCATAACAAATCTAGCATGCATACCATTATTTTGTGCAAATGATAAAAGGCATGTTACCATTTCTTATCTATTTGAACTACCATTCTTATGTGTTCGCATAACACATTCTTTCCTCTGTGTGCTGTGATGAATTTGTGCAAGACTAGGTATGCAGCTTATAACAAAAGATCTCCATACCCTTGTGATCATGGTGTTCCACATTGTCAATGGGACATGACCCAGCTATAACAATGATTTAATCCACACATAGCAACATACACAAACAGATCTTCTGCCGGTAATTTTTTACAAGTTGGTTTCAAAGGGATCTTGGGGTGAACAAGCATTTGCTCACCCAGGACCAATTCTGTGGAATGCTCTTCCGCAGAGTTTGAAAACCTGAACATCACTGTCTTCCTTCAAGGGCAACCTCAAGACTTATCTGTTACAATGTGCATTTTGGCTTTCATTGCTTTGTATTGTATTTTGTATTTCTATTTCATCACTTCAATTTGCTCTGACCGCCCTTTGAAATTGAAATTGAAATTCAAATTAATTTAAATTGAAACTGAAATTTATTCATCACCTTGAGCATCGTATTGGGATGGAAAGAGTGCTATACGAGATCCATATATTATTATTATCATTATTTTTACACTCACCTTTGCTTTAATACTGTAGGTGGATTTAGTAATAGTTGTTCTGACAATCCTGAAATATTGCATATTGCTTGCCTGAGAAAATAGCTAGTAGCATATGCAAACTATGTTCCAAGTTATGTAGTTCAATTTTTGTCGAGGAATAAATGTAACAACATTGGTTGGCTACATCAATTCTATTAGTAAACCAGCCTATTTCAGTTGGCAATTGGTGCTAAACTATAGAACTGCTGATAAATAACTTGAATTTCTATTGAATGGTTTTGGATTCTAGTCGATCTGAAAGTTGACTAACTCTTGATAGCAAATAGAATCCCTGTGTATATGGAGCGACCGGTAATTCTGTAAATATTGGGATTACTAGGGATGTTACATATGCTATTCAGTATTATGTGTGTTTTTATTGATAGGAAACAAACATTTATTAGTGTTTTATCTCGTAAGTAATCAATAGGATTAAGAGAAAGGTCAAACTTAATAGTCATTCATTTAACCACTCCATTTTACTCACTTCCATCATATTTTAAGAGCAAACTTATTCCAGTCAATCTGAAAGTTGACCGTCTTCGAATGGCAAGTAGAATCCCTGTGACTATGGAGTGACCAGTAACACTGTAAATATTCAGCTCAATTGGCATGTTACATGTGCTATCAAGTAATGTGTTTTATGGTTTGAAAGAGGAGTTATTGTGGTGAAGAATAATTGAAGAGAGTTAATCAGTTGTCTCACGATGTGCAAATGTAGAACATCATTCTACTAATGTTTTATGTTTGCACATCTTGAGACAGCTTATTAAACCTCTTCAATATATGTGTTCTATGTTAGTCTTTGGTATAGGCAAGAAACATCCTTTTACCTCGTAGTAAGGAAATTCAACAAATTGAAAATCGATTGTGTTTCCTTTAAACTCTCTTTTTTTCATGTTCATCATTTTTAAGAACATGTATTTTAAGAGCACAAGGATATATGAATGTATCATAGGAAATGGTTGATATATTTCACCCCATTTGGGGTGAAAATATACGGAGAGCTGTGTATTACATTTGGAGACAGCTGAAATCATAATCCGGTTGTATAATTTACTAATTTCCCTTTTCTTTTACAGGAGGAGATCAATAAGAAAGCCAAGGAGCTTCTCAAGGGACGACAGTGGACACAGAGAGCCATCAAGGAGAAGCTCAAAGCCAGCAGAGGCTTCCTGCATCGGATCAAGTTCCTGGCTGATGAGGTATGGTATCTTCTGCGTTCTGCTGCAATTATTTGTTGATACTAATGTTTTTTTTTAACTGACTGTTACAACAACTGGGATCGGTTTACATGCTGAATGACGGAGGAACTTAAGATGATTAAAGTAAAGACTTAATGTCATAGTCTAGATAGTTCTTAAGTATGAATGAATGAATGGATCAATGAGAGAACTTTATTACCAAAAAATTGAATACAGTAAAATACAAACATGTATATATCACAATACATTGGTAAAAGGACACCAAGAAATAGCAAAACTGCTAGTAGGGTATGGTGCCCAGGTTCATTAAGTAAAATATACTTGAACACACAAAATAATATAATGTTGATATGATACAACCCTGATATAAGAAGTAATAATGATGGATTATATAACTAAATGAGTATGTACAATGAATATCTACAGAAAATCATGTAGGGGAGACTAGGTGAAACACTGCCCTGATCTAGCTAATATGCCATTTTTTGTGAATGTTAACGTATTGTTACCATATTGTAGTTGAAGCTTAAGCACACAGAGAGTGTGCACCAAGGTTTTGGCTGGGAAACTGACCTGTTCACCACCACGGAAAAGTAGACAGGAGAAGAGAGTTGATTGCTGCTCTCGGATATTACCAGTATTATATTGCTATTATTATTGTCTTGTATCTTGTATCATATTAGCCCCAGCACAGTCTTCCAGATCTGTTTGTGTGGATGATAAGCAATGGCAAACGAATAGCCTACACCAAGGTTTCTGCAAGGAAGCTCATGTACTCTATGGTAGAAGAGGAGAAGGGAAATATCTGTGGCACCATGCAGACACTGTTCTTGAAGGTATAATAAGGTGTTATATTTTATGTAATATCTAGATATTTAAATTTAACTCTTTGGGTACTGAACTGCAAGCCCTGCATGATGAGTCATTTTGAGACTAGTTTTAGATTGAAGGTCTAAAATTGTATACCCAGTTTCCAAAACTTGATTCAATAAAAGATTTAAAGAAATTTAACACTCATCCAAACGAATCAATCAATGTAATTTCAATCTGAATGATAGGCCAGTATGATTACATTTTTCAAGGGAAAGATTTTATGTGATAATGATGATGGGGATATTAATGAAGAAGGAAAAGGAGGAGGAGGAGGAGCAGAAGCCGAAGAAGGAGGAGGAGAAGAAGAAGAAGAAGAAGAATGATTGTTAATTATAATGATAATGATAACATGGTGATTTTAATTGCTGATGATAGTGGGAGTGATGATGAATCAGGTCATGGTCAGATAATGGTATCAAAGAAGACTGCCTTAAAATGAGGGAAAGGGATTTGCCTGAATGTGTAATTCTCCTACCTGCAGCTCCCTGGAAAGAAGGGATCTGGGTCCAGCGGTTGGTCTGTCCAAGCTAAACTTGAAGTGTACCTATGGCTTGGTCTGAACAAGCATCGTAAGGACATGTTGAAGGGCCTACCTGGTGGTTATCATATGGACCCTGAGCTCAAAGCATCAGTCAAGCCTGCTAAACTGCCACCTGCTCTCATCTTCTACAGAGGTTAGAAATGATTTGTTCGTTTTAGCATCTTATTTAGAGAATTTGAAATGTTATGTTAAGATTTTAAGACAATAGCATCATAACAACAAGGTGGAAGTGGCGTGGTCAAGTGGTTCTGACTCGCACCTTTCAACTAGAGGGCTGGTGATTCAAAACCTGCCCAATTGCCTTCAGCAAGAAATTTATCCACACTTTGCTGCACTCAACCCATGTGAGGTGAATTGGTACCTGGTAGGAAGATTTATTCTTTGAGATGCCATATGCGCTGGTGTACGCAGGACTAAAGTCAGCGTAATAATAATGCAAAGCACCTTGAACACTCAGAGTGGATACATGCGCTAACTATCATTATTATTACCTATTAGCGGTTCATGGATGCTTCTCACTTTGATGAAACAAGTTTACTTTATTGCCTTTCTGTGGATTGTTTTCTGTCTATTTAATTTACATACTCATGATAGAGTAAGAGCAAAGTTAGAACAGGGGATTCAGAAAATCACTATTAATAAAACCATTAAAATGTAAAAACATAATCTTTGATTATTTCTTGCAGAGAAACTCATCTTCCAGATGCGATGTCACATCTACCAAGCCAGAAGTCTTATTGGGTCTGACTCCTCTGGTCTGTCTGATCCCTTTGCAAGGGTCGTTCTTCGTGATGAAGTCAAGCAAACTAGGGTGAGTGCATTGTATGAGTATTTTTTGTTGCTATGGCAGTAAACATGGAAGGTAATAAGTATATATGTGCATGGAAAACCAGAAGCTTTATTGGGTCTGCTCCTCTGGTCTCTCCGATCCCTTTGCAAGGGTTGTGTTTTGTGATGAGGTATTAGGATTTATTGTTGCTATGTCGGTTAACATGGAAGATAAAATAATTTTCCAATTTAATTGCTCCAAGAGACTCTTTATCCATTCTTGGAGGAAGCACTTGTCTTCGAGAGATTAGTGGTCCATAGAAAGAAGCCTAGCATCATTTATTGCTATCTGTTCCAATCTGCATGGTCCAATGCCCTATTTACTGTTTTGTCAGTTATGCATTGTTTATATAATTGCATGAATAGACTGTTTACTTGTTGTTTTTCTCAATTTAGGTGATCCACGAGACTCATTCTGATTTATGATGAAGTGCTTATCTTTGAGAGATTGGTAGACTACTATAGCAGACAGAGCATCAATTTATTCATTGTGTATTCTAAACTAGATCAATCTCTGTGTAGAAAGTATTTATTTCATAGTGTATGATTTTACAATTTAAAAAGATCTTACCATTTCTTATCTTTCCCAAACTAGGTGATTCAAGAGACGCTCAGTCCGACTTGGGATGAAGTGCTCATCTTCCAGAGATTTGTAGTCTACGGTACCAGACCCAACATCAAGGACAAACCGCCAATCATCTGTATTGAGTTCTTTGATGTGGACATTGG
>BQKZ01005581.1:33459-44630 GCA_036244855.1 Temnopleurus reevesii | reverse complement strand
TATCATCTACAGCTTCAGCAATCAGAAACCCAAGAGGCGATCAGGTCGTTGGATTCTAAAGGGCTCCCTCTATTGGTGGATAGCGGGCTCGCTCAGGTTTACTCATCACTTTTGAATGCAGAGACAGAGACTGCCTACACTATGCTTCAGAATCTGGTGAGTTGGGCAGATGGCGTAATCATAAGAATGACTCAAAATGAAAATTTTGCAGTAAAAAACGTCTTATTAGATATTTTATGATCAATACTTTGAAAATGATGAAAGGCAAATTTGTTCAGGTATTAATTCCAGCTAATCTTGACTGATTAGGAATACTTTGTCTGAAATGATATAAATTGATGTAATCCTCTGTTATTCCGTTAATGCCCATGAATAGTTTTAACAAGTATGAAGAAAGGCTCTTTTATCAGATGAATTGAAATGTGTCAAATAAATTGTATGGAAAATAACTCGTCAAAAACATCTAAAAACAATCTAGGTGCATTAGATTTTATCAAAAGCCTAATGTAAAATTGCTTGGATTTGGATTTCCAAAATTGATCTGTTTATCATATTTTCAAAACCAAATTTGATGTGATGGGCTCAAATTGATTTGCATTAAATAAGCCAATTGAAATTTCCCTTTAATATGATAATTTTTCTGTTGATTGTATGCAATTATCTCTAGGGATTTAATGTGACAGATGAGATCAAGAAGATTTGTCTGTATACAGCAAACACTGGCCTTAGAGACTTCTTGGTAAGTTTATACACACATCAATTTTTTTTTAATTGAAACACATCATAATATCTAGAAGAAGAGAAAACCTATTGTTTTCATGTAAAGATGCATTTTCTTTTCAAAATGCAGTACAAGTTTTATTCATGTCATGTCCCTTATCTCTTTGGTTATGTTGGGGTAAACTGACGTAATGTAAAACAGGGTGAAATCTAATTCACTTGAGTAGTTGAATTTATCGATTTGTTGATGATGATTACTAAATCAATCTTTAGATGTGCCAATGGTATTTCAAATGTTGATTCTTTACATCCACCGGGTGCATTATATAAAAACCATTGTTTGCTTTAGGTGAAGAAAGGAAAATAGTCTCCCAAATTGCCTTTTCAGGAAATATTTGATTTGTATATCTCTTAATTTTTCATCAAATAAAATTGAATTTGAAGGAGAAAAAAAGTTACGCGTATGGGACCAGTTTTACATTTTAGCGTGTTGTTATTTTCATGTTTTGTATGCATATGAGTGTGCATCATAGAGAGTGGAAACCTTCGTTGGACTTGCACTGCGAAATTTACAAAAATAAAACCGCAGTCAAATTTTCAGCTTATATAGCATTAAGTTGGTCAGTGGAGGACAACCAAACGTTTTTGTGATGAAGAGAAAGGCCTAAGAGTTATAATCAACATCATTTTGGTTTCAGACATTTTCATCTATATTCAATAATTCAATATTCAACAGTTGAACCAGCATAAAGATTTGACTCCAGGTTAGATTGGGGTGGTTCAATTTATGCATTGGTTAGAACATCTCTACAATGTCAGTCTTGATTTGATTTTTTGACAATTGAAAAAAAGAGAAAGTGAATATTTATTGTTTTGATCAATGAAGCACAATTAACATTAAATTTCAGAGAGCTTGTAGAAGAGGTAGGGTGATCATCAATTGTCTTTTAAAAAAAATCCTTTTTTTTCAATGATACAACAGATTTCTGAGCTGAACGAGAACAAAGATTTGACACCAGAAGAGATTGCCATGGTCCATTTTGTTCATCAGTTAGAACACCTCTACACGTGTCAGTCATTTGAGAAGGCGAAAACATTAGCTTCTGAAAAGAGCAAGAGGTACATTGTGCATTCTATATTAACTGTAGGGTGGATTGATCAGAAGGATAATTCCCCAGGTCGGAAATCAAAATGGATTCAAATACCTGTTGATGCATGAATCTTATAAATTGAAGAAAGTTATCTGTACACTTTTAAACGCTCGGAAAGGTTTTACTAAGCTATGGGTAGAATCTAGCTTCATGTACGGCGGTATTGTGGCCTAGTCGTTAAAGAATCATTCTAATTCAAACCTTGTGGGCTTATTTCTATGGGGTTGTTTGAATAATTTTTCAAGGTACATGCCGGAATGGAAAATAAAAAATGGATAGGTCCTTCTGGATGATCAAGAATCCAGACAGGATTTTGAAGTTAGCCATCATTATGAAAGGAAAGTCAAAGTTTCTAGTGCACCTAGTCGCTATTTAAAGTTAAGGAATCTTGTGAGGTCTTATTATCTGAGCAATTACAGTGAGACAAAGGTATTTTTGCAAATTCAATAAGATAACATACAAGGATGATACTTTTCAGAATTGTTCAACATTCATGTGCCATAGAAAAAAAAGAATATTTTTCATGTCCAAACAAAAATACTTACCCAGATATTTTTCAGAATTTTCATTGATTCTTAGTGGCAATCCTGAACTTAAATGTCTGACCTCCATGCTTCTTTTTTTCTTTCTAGCCATAATCATTCGAAGACCACTGCATTGTGTACATGAGCTAGAAGTAAGAAATGAATGTTGACAAATTACTGCAGGACAATCCTTTCTAAATGGTGCTAGGCATAGCTAATTTATAGAATTTCCTATGGAATATTTTTCATCACAACTGAGCTATTTAATTGACTTGTGATTAAAGGCAAAAAGATGAGAAACAAGGAGATAGATGGATCCCTCCTGGTGACGATACAGCGAAAAAGTTCCTTGAGAATGTCATTGTGAGAGGGGATATCATGGTTTCCAGCGAACCAGCCAACTGCGAGAACTTCAACTATGGCCATGTGGTTCTGGAGTGGGTTAGAAGCTGGAGGCAGGAGACTAGAGATAGGATCCTCCTGGAGAAACTCCTTGCATCAAGGAGCAAAGGTTAGTAGCTCCTCCCCTCTTTNGAGTGTGCATCATAGAGAGTGGAAACCTTCGTTGGACTTGCACTGCGAAATTTACAAAAATAAAACCGCAGTCAAATTTTCAGCTTATATAGCATTAAGTTGGTCAGTGGAGGACAACCAAACGTTTTTGTGATGAAGAGAAAGGCCTAAGAGTTATAATCAACATCATTTTGGTTTCAGACATTTTCATCTATATTCAATAATTCAATATTCAACAGTTGAACCAGCATAAAGATTTGACTCCAGGTTAGATTGGGGTGGTTCAATTTATGCATTGGTTAGAACATCTCTACAATGTCAGTCTTGATTTGATTTTTTGACAATTGAAAAAAAGAGAAAGTGAATATTTATTGTTTTGATCAATGAAGCACAATTAACATTAAATTTCAGAGAGCTTGTAGAAGAGGTAGGGTGATCATCAATTGTCTTTTAAAAAAAATCCTTTTTTTTCAATGATACAACAGATTTCTGAGCTGAACGAGAACAAAGATTTGACACCAGAAGAGATTGCCATGGTCCATTTTGTTCATCAGTTAGAACACCTCTACACGTGTCAGTCATTTGAGAAGGCGAAAACATTAGCTTCTGAAAAGAGCAAGAGGTACATTGTGCATTCTATATTAACTGTAGGGTGGATTGATCAGAAGGATAATTCCCCAGGTCGGAAATCAAAATGGATTCAAATACCTGTTGATGCATGAATCTTATAAATTGAAGAAAGTTATCTGTACACTTTTAAACGCTCGGAAAGGTTTTACTAAGCTATGGGTAGAATCTAGCTTCATGTACGGCGGTATTGTGGCCTAGTCGTTAAAGAATCATTCTAATTCAAACCTTGTGGGCTTATTTCTATGGGGTTGTTTGAATAATTTTTCAAGGTACATGCCGGAATGGAAAATAAAAAATGGATAGGTCCTTCTGGATGATCAAGAATCCAGACAGGATTTTGAAGTTAGCCATCATTATGAAAGGAAAGTCAAAGTTTCTAGTGCACCTAGTCGCTATTTAAAGTTAAGGAATCTTGTGAGGTCTTATTATCTGAGCAATTACAGTGAGACAAAGGTATTTTTGCAAATTCAATAAGATAACATACAAGGATGATACTTTTCAGAATTGTTCAACATTCATGTGCCATAGAAAAAAAAGAATATTTTTCATGTCCAAACAAAAATACTTACCCAGATATTTTTCAGAATTTTCATTGATTCTTAGTGGCAATCCTGAACTTAAATGTCTGACCTCCATGCTTCTTTTTTTCTTTCTAGCCATAATCATTCGAAGACCACTGCATTGTGTACATGAGCTAGAAGTAAGAAATGAATGTTGACAAATTACTGCAGGACAATCCTTTCTAAATGGTGCTAGGCATAGCTAATTTATAGAATTTCCTATGGAATATTTTTCATCACAACTGAGCTATTTAATTGACTTGTGATTAAAGGCAAAAAGATGAGAAACAAGGAGATAGATGGATCCCTCCTGGTGACGATACAGCGAAAAAGTTCCTTGAGAATGTCATTGTGAGAGGGGATATCATGGTTTCCAGCGAACCAGCCAACTGCGAGAACTTCAACTATGGCCATGTGGTTCTGGAGTGGGTTAGAAGCTGGAGGCAGGAGACTAGAGATAGGATCCTCCTGGAGAAACTCCTTGCATCAAGGAGCAAAGGTTAGTAGCTCCTCCCCTCTTTCCCACCCCTCCCCCTCTCTCTCTTTCTCTCTCCCTATGGCCATGCCATCCTGGAGTGGGTTAGGAGCTGCAGGTAAAGAAACTCCTGGAGAAACTAATTGCATCAAGGAGCAAAGTTTAGTTGCTCCTCCTCTCTCTCCCAGCTGTCCCTCTCTGTGCGTGTCTCTCTCTCTCTCTCTCTCTCTCTCTCTCTCTCTCTCTCTTTCTCTCTGTATTGTATTGAAGTGGGTTAAGAGGCAGGAGACAATGAATATGATCTTCGTGGAGAAATTTCTTGCATCTAGGAGCAAAGGTTAGTAGCTCCTTCCCATCTCTCGCACCACATCAACACGGAGTAAATCAGGGAGCTGGAGGCAGAAGACTAGGGATAATTAAACAGAAACAAGAATGCTGTGAAATTAAATTGCAACCTTTGTAACAGACAATTAGGTGATTATTTTTAGTTTTGTTAGTATTGTTAGTTTCCAACAAGAACAAATTAAAGAAAATAAGAGATACACTTTATGGTAGTTCTCTTGCATGACAGGATGTTCAAACGTTCCTTTCAGTTTCACAAGTTTGCTATAAGTACCTTACACTTACAGTCATGTGAATACTATTGAGTGTGCCAAAAGGTGTTTCACTCAATTATTATAAATTTTTAAAGTGGTTTGCTGTATAGTGGATAGAATATCTTTCAGGAGTAGAGGAAAATATGGATCTTGATTCGCTTTGTTGTAAAAATCCACATTCTCTTCTTTCATACCACAACTTGGATCAGCAAAATCTCAGGATTAGAATAAGCTTATTTCTTAATCCAATGCAAGTATTATTCTCATTTTGTAGTGTTTCTCTCATTCACGATCATGATTTATTTAAAAATTACTGATGCATTGACATATTTTTTATTGCTTTTGTGCATTGCAGAGCACTAAGAAATTTTTATAAGCTCTTTATATGTATATATATTTTATATCCTAAACTATTTTTATTATTACTCTTGCATAGATCCATCAATCAACTATAATATCAGACCTGATTAAGCCTGATCCTTTCTAGCTACACATCGCCATTGGGATCAACTTAAGCTCTGAATTAGATTAAGATTATCCCTTAATCCTGATCTACATTCTTAATCTCTAGATTTCATAGATCTTTCAATTAATTACAATATTAGCCTCGATTCAGCATGGTACTTTCTCCATTCATATCAATATTGGATCAGCTTAAGCTGCAGATTAGATTCAGATTATCCCTTAATCCTGATCAAGTTCTTTAATCTCTTGGTTTCATAGATCCATCAATCGACTACATTATTAGCCCGGATTCAGCCTGGTCCTATCTGACTTCGCACCACCATTGGGATCAGCTTAAGCTCTGGATTAGATCAAGCTTATCCCTTAATCCTGATCTTGCGACATCGTCAGCTGAGGCCGTAAATCCTTGGCTTCATGTTCTAAAACTGGTCCCTGGAGTCGTTCATAAGATGGATACCTGTTTGCCGGATCTCAGAGAGAAAATCTTGGATGAGTTGGCCAGGTGAGAATTGAAACTGAATCATATTTTTTCTAAAACTTCAATCATCTATTTCATATTACAGGAATATCTTAAATCATCATGTGCAGTTACCATAATTTGGCTGTCTCATATTAAAGTTGATTATTTATACTATTTATTATATTATATAAAACGTTTGAATGAGATTGAGAAAAATACTTTTGGCAAAAATTACCATTTCATTGATTTGATTATCAGCTCGTTGATATTTGTGTCAGATTTCATAAATGTCAAGCACTTCAAGATATAAATATATTTCTGTGATCTTGTATTAATGTATCAGATGACAGTTTTGCTGGGGATTTATATTGGCTAAGTTTACAACCATGAATTGGCTAAATCTTCACTTATTTTTATGCCTAATTCTGTACAACAATCTTTCAAAGCGTGAAAAAACCAGGTAATATGCACAAATTTATGAAATTCAGTGTATTTGGACAAGTTTGTTTATGCTAAAATATCGGCTTTTACAGTAATGTATAAATTGATCATGTGTCATGCCTCTGCATTTCTACTTATGACATTTCAATTATGTATTTGTATTTGTAACTGTATTTGTATCTTTTTCATGTCTCATGTCAACTTTCAGTAAGTTCCATTTTAGTCTAGACAAAGTTTGTGTTAGTGTAAATTCATCTTTATCATGAATTTCAGATATTTAGGAAGATGGATTCCTGTTTTTCAAGCTTTGTACTGAAAAAAATATAAATAGCAATAAAGCCACACTTGCACTTGTTTTATTCCTTTTTTCACTTCTTAGGCATGGAATCTTTAGCTCTGATGAATTAGCGATCTTTGACCTTTTGACAAGACGTCTGAGCAGCACGCAACAGCTATTCCATCATCCTCATCCGCTAGGTCAAAGGTCAGAGACGGCTTCAATAGCACCCTCATACAAGCAGTGGTTCCTAGATCTGTGTATCGAGAAGCAACTGCCAGGACTTCTCTATGCATTCCTAGATTTCTACAGGTAAGCATCTAATGAATGAATATCTAAAATACTTCAGACTTAGAATATACACTGTAATATTCAAAATGTCATGTTAGACAAATACTGTATATAACACATTATGTGTGCAATTTTTCATCCATTACATAGAGCCATAGAATAAATGATACAGAAGAACTATATGTAATCCTGAAAACTCAGATTATTATTCTATAGGGGTGTTGCTAGAAAGTTACAATCAATCGCAAATCGACTGCAAATTAGCTGTTTATAGAAACTTCTTTCAAGACTCATGATGCAAATCAAATGCAAATTTCAATTGATTCCAACTTTCTAGCAACACCCCTATGTTACTTTCATGCATTGAATACTGAGGACATCTGGCTATGTAACGCGCTGAGAGCAATGAAACATAAATTGTTTACAGAGATGCCACCCTTGCTTAAAATGCATCAGAGTATAATCAAGATAGCGATTAAAATATGAATCGCCAAACAGCTGATCATAATATTCCATTTTGAAAGAAGGTATATCATCATTGTTATCATGTAATTTCTCCTGACAAATTGTTTGATTCAGAGTTGTTGTTTTTTGGTTATTCCCATTTTAATAACTTCTCCTCCCATATGTTAACCAAAAGGCTGAGATCTACGTATCTATTACCAAATGGTATTCTAGTGATTATTTTATGGAAAGTATAATCAAATTAAATTCTTACATGTATGTTCTTGTAAATGTATTTTCTCTCCCAGTCTGTGTCTATCAGAGAATGAGGTAATGAGCCTCCAGCTTCCCCTTGCCCAGTGCCCCTGGCTTGAGATCATGCTTCATTTCAGATGGGTTGGCAGACAGGTTTCAGGTATAAGTCTATGTAGTCAATCTAGATATTGATGATGATGATGAGGATGATGATCATAGTGATGATGATGGTGATGATGACAATGTTGATGATGATGGTGATGATGATGATGATTATGATATTGATAATGATGTTGATAATGCTGATGTTAATGATAATGCTGGTGATGATGATGATGATGTTATAGATTTGAAGTTTGTTGGTAATCATATGACAAATTATGCACTGCACATAACCTCTTTATTTAAAAAAAAATGCATTGTCTCTGGCCTTTGGCACGGGTCTCATGCATTTGAGCCCTCTCTCACAGCATAATATGAAAATATCTATCGAGGACATATTTCACATGTTTATTAATAATCTTACAGTGATTTTTCAATTTTGGTGAAAAGCAAAGTTCAGGTTAGGACATTTTAGGGATTGGTCAGTTGATCCAAGCAATTTTTCCCCCCTTTTTTTTTTTGGGGGGGGGGGAGCTTATCTCATTGATTAGTTCATCTGACCATAGGTACCTCTGTGGTGTCTTACATGTTTATTTTCTTCTGTGTTTCCGTGTAGATCCATCTTTGGTCTTCCAAGCCAGTCTCTCCAATGCCCGACTCTTGATGAATGTAACCCAACCTACTATCTCTGGTCTCATGGATGCGGGATACCCCATCATTGCTATGGCAACGCTTCTATATGCACCGGGATCCATCCCTGAGGTCAGCGGAGAAGCAGAGATTAATGTTGATGATGATGAGAAAGAGGAGGAGGAGGAGGAGGAGAAGGAGGAGGAGGATGTTGGTGGTGGTGGTGGTGGTGGTGGTGGTGGTGGTGGTGAAAATGATGATGGTGGTTATAATGATGATTGTTGTGGTGGTGGTGGTGGTGGTGGTTTTGATGGTGGTGATGGTTGTGATGATGATGATGATGATGATGATGATGATGATAATGATAGTGATTATGATGATAATGATAATGAATGTGATGTTGGGGGTGATGGTAATGATCATGTTGGTGGTGGTGGTGGTGGTGGTGATGATGATGATGATGATGATGATGATGATGATGATGAAGAAGATAGTGATGGGGATTACTATGATGATGATAGTAGTAATAAGGAATGTCAAACAATGATATAAAACATCATTTTGACCTAGATTGATGTTAGTATGGGAATCTTGACTTATCTGGTCTAACCAATAGCTTGACTTGGAATAGGACATTTTTTTGTTACTTTTGTATTAATGAAGGCTCTCACACCTGCTACTAACAAAGATGAGAAGTTATGGAAGCTCGATTCTGACAAACTACAGCAAGCTCTGCGTCCGTACCCCAAGCTTCTTTCAGCCGTCTTTCCATCGCCCTCTGTGGATGGTGTCAAACCTCAAGACATCACGGTCTATGAACTACTCCAGGTAAATAATCTTATTTCCAGTCACATGCATACCCAGCAGCTTTTATGAATTTCTTGTAGGTTATAGAAAATGCTTGTGAAGATTTACTGTACTAATGTACAATTGATTCATGGTATTTTAGAAGAAATTTGCAATTGATTTCAAATACCAGCTGATTAGCATTTGCCAATCTAATAATATTTTTACATGTGCAGATGTTACAGTCATAATGTGTGTTTCAATTTGCAATTGATTTTGAGTGGATTTACAATTAATTGAAACCTTTTAGCAACACCATCATAGTCTACAATGCGCAAAGCTTCATGCACACAGAATTGCCTTTATATTAGGCTGGAACAGATTTTATATTGTAACAGTTATAACCGATGAAGAATGAATGATGTTAATTTCAAGATACACTCCTGTCATGTGAAAGAAAGGGCTTCCTAAAAACTTCTTTCTATTAACTGATATGTTCGCTGATCAGGAAGTGAAATTTTGTTTCACAGATTCCATTTTTCAATATCTTTATTTATTTTCAGGGAAATTCGGCACTTGACCCAAGAAGGTTGTTCCTTTGGCAATCTACCAATAGGGTCATGAATCCAGAAGGTGAGAATCTTGAAAATTTTGTTTTGTCAATTTCTTTCTTTTTCGTTAGTTGATATAATTTTGGGGTAAAATTTACTTTGTGTTAACTTAGAAAGAGGATGAAAGGCTTAAAAATTAATTAGAAGTGCTGAAAAAGGACTCTGCAAGAAATAAGAGCATGTATTTGACTGCTTCTTTAAATATCACTGCAGTTTAATTTCCAACTCTAGTATGATTTACTGTTATAATGCACATATATTTATGTGTAGAGTCCTTTAGCGCACCAAGGATTTAGAGACCCAAAGGGGGGGGGGGGGGGTAGCACCCCAAAGCCCCTTCCCCCCATGATGCGTGCCTGGAGTCTGAGGGGATGATGTAAGAAAATTGAAAATTAACTGCAAGTTGCTGTTAATCTGCATTGGCTATTCTGGTCAGGTTCTTGCTAAACAAAAACCATTGTTGCATATATACATAACGCATTTTAATTTGCAGAGGATTTGCAATCTCAGGTAATGATACGTTTCTTGTTATCTGAAAAAGAACAGCTTTTGCATGTACAGAGAAAATGACAATTATCATTATGCACACAGCAAGATGGGTAATTCTAATCATTACTTCCCCATTGATTTTTACTAAAGTATATTGTTCCCTCTATCTCTTGACTCGACTTAATGCTTTAGATGAAACAAGTGAGATGCCCTATTTCTCGGACCCCGCCCTGATAGAGCGCTATGCGTACACTGAGGCATTCAGCTATACGTACTATCTGAGACAGGGTCGACCCTCGTTTGCTTACGCCACCTTCATCATCAGTCTGCTGCAAGATGGGATCGTACTCACCAGGAAAATGTAAGTGATGTTCCCTTCTTACAATAATATACTTTCCATTTGTACATTCTTTGCCCCATACAAAATACAGCCTACAATAAGAGGATTTTGGGAGATGCCTTATATGTTAAGTACACACTTCTAATAGTTATGCTTCATTTCAAACTGAAATTCTGTGCAATTCTGTGGCCCACTGTGCAATCAAGGAATACGTCTTCACATCCAGAGGTACAGTTAGTATACAGTCATGAGAGTCTACTCACTATCCGGAAAGACAGTACAGAACGGTTACCACGTGATGTTTACTCTACTATTAAATCCCTTGGACTTAATCGTCAGCGGCCAACACGCAGAGGATCCAGAGCTGGCAGACAGACAAGGGCACGATCACAACTCATCCATTCACCTTCT
>BQKZ01005581.1:12144-24164 GCA_036244855.1 Temnopleurus reevesii | reverse complement strand
GTATGAACACTCTCGTGAAAATTCATGGAATACCATTTTGTCTGTTTGTCACTTTGCAGAGAGGAGTGTTGAACTCTTTCCTTGTTTTCTGTGAAGACTTCTTGATCCAGAAGGACAGGAATCAATGCAAGATAGATTTAGAATTCTTCCATGAAGCCATTCTCACAGTAAGTTTTGAAGTTAATTATTTTTTTCCTATTTCTTAGATTATTGCCCAAGTTTTGTATTCAGAAAAAAGAGGGCGTCGCTAGTACAATGTAACTTGCAATCAATTGACAATTAACTACAAATCATTGTCAATTGATTGATATATTTGCACTGTTTGCAATCTTTAACAAGGTGCACATGAAAAATATTTTGAGTGGTACATGCAAATCAACTACAACTTGCAATTGGTTGCAAGTTTCTAGCAACACCCCTTTAATCTATCAATATGAAGAATGTCATGTAATAAAGTGAAGAACTTATTTTAGGATTAAAGATTTCTGTAGGTGATGCTTACATACATGTACTTCTGATATCTTACTTTCCTTATTTTTCATTTCATTACAGTGCCGCCGTCGTAGCAGCATGAGAAACCAGCCCGACCCAGGACCAAGCAGGCCGAGGATTGGTCATCTGGAGTGGTTTCAGGAAACGGCCAATCACATAGCTCGTAACATGCTCCTGTCGTGCACCAGCCAATGGGAGATTGGATTTCTGCTGGAAATCTTCACAGCTCTTAATTTCTCCCGCACAGTAGATTCAAGCGGTAAGTTATGGGCATTCCTGCAAATCAGTACACATTTAAGAATTTGTTCAGATCTGAATTGTGCTTACATGGATAATTTAGCAAACAAGCTTGATTCATATACTGCCCTTGGCATAGATCCAGACTTTGTTCTGGACAGGGGTCGGGTCAGGAATTTAAAGGACATTCTCCTGCATATGGCTTTAGAAGAAACAAAAAATAATGAAATTTTTAAAAAAATTATTACTTTTTCCATTGACAGTAGCTAAAGGATGGTGTTGTATAAAGGCAAAAATATCCTAACATATTAATATGTCATATAATTCAGTAGGGAAAAGCATTTCTCAATGAAAGGGTAACTTCAATCACACCAAGGGAGACAGGAAGTGTGGTACATAACAATATAAAGATGATGAAAAATTATAGTGGACTACATCATGAAATCATTCCATATTTATGTGCATGCTTGTTCTTTTTTCATTTAAGAGGTTTTTCAACTAATTATGAGAATTATGAACATTTATGTCAAAAGGTACAATTGCATGTAGGTCACTGATAATGTATCCACACATACACTGCAACACATTTGTTTTATCTTTTTCTATCTAGATCCTGACTACAGCAGCTTGTATTACCTCCACAAATCCCTCCAAGGCACAAGCCTAGAACTGTCCATAGCTCGCATGCTGGACTCTCACGATGCCAAGGTCAGCGAATGCCGAACATTGCTGGACAAGCTACAGAGGCTTGGAAAGTTTGACCAGGCCAAGGAGTTTGCTTCGGCCGCTGGACTTTCCACTGACCATGTGGTCATACAGCAGGTCAGAAAGCTGTTTGATTTTTTTTGCTATTCTTTGTCGGCATTAACCTACTTAGGGGCCTGTAACATAAAAGATATTATTAAACTTTCAATATGTTTACCATGGAGATACAATAAAATGAATATTTTAGTGTGGAAAATTAATTGTACAGTCAAACCTGTCTATAAAGATCATCCAAGGGAGACAGAAAGAGCAGGTTGTCTCTAGAGACAGGTTCATTAACACGTAAATTGCTTCCAAGGGAGACCAGAAAGGTGGTCTTTATGGACAGGTGGTCTTTATATACAGGTGGTCTCTAGAGCAGGTTTGACTGTATCTCCTTTATCGTACAGGTCCCAGGACATGAATTATTTTACCACAAATTCAATGGCTATTCCTTTTCTAAATTGGCAACACTAACATTTTCAACTTGATTTTTAAAAAAATTCCAATTAAATATAATGATGTCAACTTGAATCTTCATGGCCAAAACTCATATGCAAATATGAAGAGTTCCCAATTTGCATGGAAATTACTGAGTCTCTTGCTCCAGTACACACTTTAAAAAGCGTGACCATTCTGAAGTGATGGAATGAGAAATTGATCCCTATAAATTTACTTTGAGTAATGTAAATGGGATCCTTAAGTCAGAGATAGAAATCTACAAAAAGTAATTACAAAAAATGGATTAGTCTTGTGAGGACAAATTCTCTTTCTAATTGATCATGTTGATCGATATTTGCTGTCAAATTTGTTTTACTACAGATCCTCAGTGAAATGACACAACTTATGAGGTCAGAGGTAGGAAACACAGCAGCTGGACGCATTGCATTCTGGGTCAAGTGCAATGAGAGGCTTTCGCAAGCTAAGGTGGATCACCAGAAAGCTGCTGAATTCTTCCAGGTAAATCAATGTGTGTTCAGTTCCTTAGACGTTATAATGATGATGATCCATTAGATTGACATGGCACCATGAGTCTGAATAGGGGCGTTTGCACTACGACTTCAAAGTGATTTGGATCTAGATCCGAACATCGATATTATTCACCCATTATTGCGCTAGAGAGGTGATTCACACCGCGATCCAGATTCAGAGCCTAGAAGTAAAGCGATCGCTGTATCAAAACAATCACTGCTCCCATGTACTGCACCATGGATATCAATTCAATCAATGTTCAAATCCCCCGGCCGTTCGCACTACGGTCGATGTGGTATAATCACCAGAAATTTGTGTCTGCACTACAAATTAGGATGATTTTTATATCTATGGTTGGACATCTATGTCAGGGTCGCGGTAATTCGCCGTAGTGCAAATGCCCCTGTCGTTAAAACCATTCAAATGGGAAGAGTTTGCTTGTAAAACAAAATGATCATAATGCAACTTTTAACTTCATGCAAAAATTATTATGAATTGCAAAGTTATATGAGAATCTTAGAAGGAAATATACAAAAGAAGCCTATTGTAATTTTCACCTAATAACTGAATCTAATTCATTTGCAGATCTTAACATTTGTTTTGCAAAGATCTGAGTATATTTTGTTTACAAAAAGAGGTAGAGACACATATACAATTTCTTTTCACAGGAAAATTTGCAATACTTTACCATTATTATTGATATTTGCTGAGATGTTTTGTATATTTCTATTGTGTTTTTATTTTCCAGTCGCAAGCAGAAGAAAATCAATTAGCTGGAGAAAAGCAGGCAAGAGAGAGGGCAATTTTACTAGACTTTGCCTACCAGTGGTTATCCCATCCAAAATCAAATGCAAGTAGGAGCTCTCTTCTTGCCTTAGAACAAAAAGTCTGGCTGTGGAGGCTAAAAGCTGAGGTAGAGAAGGTAGTGTTTCAATTTTTACCTGTATTTGTATTTTCTTTGGTGCATCATACATCATGTGCAATATTAATAGCATGCTTTTTGGGGGCAAATTTTGAAATGAATGTATGGCTTGAAATAATTTTGTTTTTCTTTGGATGATTATAGTAAGTGATTAAAAAAAAATATTTATTGATTGTGTGCAATCTGATAATAACCTTTGAGTGGTGTGACTTGTATTTTTCTTCCAATATTTTAAACTGAAATCTTGATTTTTGGGGTATGTTTGCTATGTATTAGAAATGAAGATTATTCATATACCCTGTATGAAGAGAATATAATTGTTGTATTTGCATTCAATAATTTTATTTTTGTACATTTTCTATTTGTTGTTTGATTACTGCCATGAAGAAGAGGAAATTGGGCACATCATCATTATCCTGTTTAGAATCCCAATCAGCTGACTGGAAACCCAAGTCTAGGGGTCCACGAGAACTACTCTATGATGTACAGTCATCTGATCGGCCTGTCTATCAGCTTCAAAATGACGAGGTAGGGACTGTGAATATGGTGATGGAGAAAGTAAGCAATTCTCCAGTCCACAGAAGACTCAAGATATATTATCCTCGCTAATTGTGTAGATGCACATTCCCTTCATGCGTAGATGGGCATATGACATCTGGGTTGTGTTTCATATAAATGTTTTAGAAGTACCCACAAATCTATGCGTGATTGGCAACCCTTTCACTGGTCCGATAAAACCCTATGCCGTTGACTTAGCCCCAGAGAAAGGGGTCTCCATTCGTGTGTAGCTCTAAAAACAGCTCAATAAAACACAACCCTGTCATACACTTATTTACAGAATAATAAGAAGACTTTTTTTTCCTAAGAGAGCCATTGAGAATGATTGATGAGGATTTTTTGCCCTCATTGTTTGCCTTTTATCTCCCAAGGGAGGAAAGAAAGTAAGGGTTATGCTATCCTATGTTCTAACTCCCAGCTCGATATGTGTTCCAAGTATTTTACCAACAACACATAGAGTTATGAAATGGAACATCAAAGTGGCTTTTCAAATACTATCCAGCCTACTTTACATAGTAATAATGTGAATGAAAATCCTGAATTTGAAACAAACTATAATTCAAATTAACTACTAAATGAAGGAGTTTCAATCCTTGCACACTTTTCAGTGAATTTCAGAGAAAGTATGAGTAATCAATCACTTCTCTTTTATGTACATGTAGGAAAGCTTAGCCCTGAAAGGGATGATCGACGACCTCCTAACAAACTGCTGCATTGCCAAAGCCCACCATCTTGCCAGCCAGTTTGACCACGCCCATAACGACCTGTCCATCACGCTGGCATGCCTTCAGCTCATGCAAGGCAAGGTCACACCAGAGGGCATTGACCCTGAGCTGAGGTCACAGGTCAAGGTCATGACTAGCAAACCTAAGCTGACGAGACGGCCCAGCAACCTGACCCTGCTTGGGCCTCCGTCCGGGGCTTACGGGGGCAGGACGTCAAAGAAGCAGTTGAAGAGATCATCAAGTGGTAAGGATCCATACAAGGGTACCAAAGAAAAAGAATTTTGTTATCAGTCTATTTCCTCTACTGTACTGTGGGATGATAAAAAGAGTGAAGGTTTGCCTCTTATTAGGCAAAACCCTGAATTTAGTCCCTTGCTATTTATTTTTAGACCATGGTTTTATGTGATTTGCGTACAAAATATTGCAGTCTATGAGATTTTCAGACCCTATGATCAATTCTAACTGGTATTCCTGAGAGTGTAAAAGTTAGATATTTTGCTTGAAGATAGCGTAGGTGTTAATGCATTCTAACTTTCTTTTCAATTTAATTTAATTCTATTTTACTAAAGCAATAAGAAATGTTGTAACAAACTAAAATATGTATGTGCCATTAACAATACAATGGTACAGTGTAAAAAGTAAATGTTGCTTAGTAGGTAGCAGCCAGAAAGAAAAGAACACTTATAAATGGCCGACCAAGAATATACTAAAATCTTGATATAATGTATGTATCATAATACAGTAACATTTACAGCACAGTCATTTCCCTTGGATCACTCTATCAGCTGAAGTGGACCTGATAAAGTGTATAAAGTGATAGCATGCATATTGTTTTGGACCTGCACCAGAACACGAAACCTTTTTTGTTTTAATTCTTTAATTTCAGTGATCAGTCTAGGTATCAGTCAGGAGCTGAGCTCAGCCGAGAACGACGATACTCTGACAGTGATGGAAGCACTTGCGGACCACACGACATCTGCTCGAACATGCTGTGATCGAATCATCAACATCTATAGAATCTCACAGGTATTTTGAAATTTAAATTTAAAATGTAATGAACGAAATAATCATAAGATACTCTGATAGTAATGGAAGCACTAATGGACCATACATCGGCTGCTTGAACTTGCTGTGGTCGAATCATCAATATCTATAGAATCTCACAGGTATTTTAAAATTTAAATTTAAAATGTAATGAACGAAATAATTATAAGATATTCTGATAGTAATGGAAGCACTAAGGGACCACACAACATCTGCTATGACTTGCTGTTATTGCAACATCAACATCTATAGAATCTTTCAGGTATTTTGAAATTAAGATTTAAAATGCAATTGATTGAAATTACAAAGATACTCTAATAGTGATGAAATTTGATTCTCACAGGAATTCACTAGCTGCTTCAGTTAGTTTGAAATTTGATAGCTTAGGAGCAACCTTTACCAAATGACCCCTTCCATGCAATGCTTTCGCCCACTGATGGCAGTCTCGGAGATATCATATTTTTACCTAGTATAGGAAGTCCAACTCTGAAAAAGTATTGTAAACCGGTTGACTAAAAACACTCCTGAATGAACGCTTGGGAAATTAACAATCAATGAATTTTTCAATGGGGCTTATTTTACAAGATGAAAACATGAATGGACCATATCATTTTAGTAATTGTTTATTTGGTTTGCTACAGATGGACTTATTCTGCATATTTAATTACAACTAGGTTATTGCGAGACAATTCTAGGCTTTTGATCGGTCATTTACCAGTATTTTCCACATAACATTAATTTCATAGTGACAATTTTCCTATTCTTATCTTGCAGGTTTTAGACAAATCTTATGACTTACTGATCAAGCAGGTTCCTTTCACATCCATCAAAGCTCTCATGCAGTGCACCCATCCTGACAGATATCTTCTTGCAAAAGATTTCATCAGGGCTAACAACTTGGCAGACAATGAGGTACATGTATGAAATATTTGGAGGAAATATTGAGTTTGAAATGTGAGCTGGAATTATATAGAGATGTTGAGAGGATTGTTTTTTAATGAAAGAAGAAAGGATATGTTTGGGATAGATGAAAGAACTGGTAAAGAAATTGTGAGAAAAAAAGAATACGGTAGGAATAGGTAGAAGAGGGAACAACAAAATTGAGAGAAAAGAGGTGTGGATTGATAGGAGAATGCATAAAGAAAATGATGTGGAGAAATAATTTGAGAGAAGAAAAACGCATGATAGGGATAGATAGAAGGATGGAGAAAGTATTGAGACAAATTATGGAACAAATATTAATCATTAGAACACTTTCACCTTTGAAAAATAATTGGTATCAATTGGTTCATATTATATTACAGACCTTAAAAGCAACTTTTGACCAAACATACATGTACTTACAAAATATTTCATGGAAAGTTAGATGAGGGATATGAGGATGTTATGAATGATTGATGAAAAAGGCTGCAGAGAAAAGAGGTTTGGATTCCATTTAAATGACTTGATCTTTATTTTGACAGGTGGCAAACTTTTTATCTGATGTTGTGATGACTGGATTGCAGCAGAAAGTCAAAAGGAGGAAAGAGAGTATGTGTTTCATATCGGTATTTTTATTTTGTGAATTAAAATATGTAAATTTGGTTTTCTGCATAGAATGTACAATTTTGTATGGTTTAATGATCATAAATTGTTACAGTCAGAAATATATCCCTCAAATTACTGTATGAAATCTTTGTTGATACAGTGCAGAGGTACTCTCTCATGATAGTGCTATGCCTGTACAAAAAATGTTCTCATTATCAATCATTGTTATTATTATTATTATTATTATTGTTATTGTTGTTGTTGCTGTTATTATTAGTAGTATTAGTATTGATTGTCAGATTAAAGGCCCCAGCACACCAAACACGGCACGGCATCACGGCACGGTATTTACGCGATGTCTTCCCTGTGATTGGCCAATTGTTAAACATCCTTTGTGCGGAGGAGCGCGCTGGCCAATAACAACCAAGATCGTGCGTAAATACCGTGCCGTTATGCCGTGCCGTGTTTGGTGCGCTGGGGCCTTTAGAAGAAAATTTTTCTCCTTGGATGTTGCAAGAGTCCCCCTTTAGTTAATGATTGGATACATTTCATATGCAACTACAATGAGCATGATATGAAGATTCTCTACTGTTCTATTTTGTAATCTACATATATTTATCATCTATTTCATACTTTCCTCAGGTTCCCTGACACGACCCCCTCCCTCAGAAGGACCCTCCCCAGAACGCATCGAGAAGGTCGCTTTCATGAGTCTTGCTAAGTTATGCAAGGACCCGGCCTGCCTTGGCTCAAGATTACTAGATGAAGCTACACAGAATTCACACTCTGATTCAAGCACTACAAGACCAGGTTGGTGTATCTTCTTTATTGATATATTTTTTTTCATTTTATTATTTATTTGGCATTTGAAACTAAAGGAAAGATAAGACAAATAATGGCATATTCTTCTTAGCCTTTGCCTATATCAGATATTTGCAGTGTTCAGGAGTATATTTTACAATAGAGCCGTGTCATTTATTCAGCCATCATTCATTAGGCATGTCTATTCTTGGGTGCATATTCCTACCAGATTCTCTTGTTTATTTTTAGCTGGTTCCATTTTTAATGTGAATTTATTTTCTTCTGATAGAAGTGGACCTTTATCGATAATTATGTATGTACATGTAGGCCATTTTATGGTGTCTGTTAGATTCATGTTTTGTGGAGATGGAAAGTGACATAACTCTTTGGAGCCAACATCGTTATAAAGAGACTCAACTGTATTTTACCATATCACTTGTAGGACTTGCAGATGTTCAGACATTGTGAAATGAACAGGCTCAGAGAAAATCAGTAAGATTACATATAGTGGACCTAGACAATGAATATGCAAGTGTTTATTTTTTTTAATTTGTATTTTTTATCTGAATCGACAGCTCTGGAGGTTGAATTGATTATCCAAGCTCATGATTGCTTCACGCTCAGCTGTAATATGGAGGGGATAGCTTCTGTCTTAAGAGCTAGCTGTGACTGCTGCAGCGCCCTTGCTCAGTCTGAAGAGTTCAGTCTCATGGTAAGAATACTTGTGTTGCATTTATTAGGAAAGTCATCTTAGCTCGTGATTGCGTCACACTCAGCTGTAACATTGAAGGGATACTGTCCGTCCTCGGAGCTAGCAGTGATTGCTGCAACGCCCTCGTTCAGTCAGAAGAGTTCAGTCTCATGGTAAGAATACTTGTGTTATGCATACTATGAAAGTTATTTCAGCTCATGATTGCGTTACACTGAGCTGTAACATGGAAGGGATAGCGTCGGTCCTCAGAGCTAGCTGTGATTGCTGCAGCGCCCTCACTCAGTCAGAAGAGTTCAGTCTCGTGGTAAGAATACTTGTGTTTGTGTTCCATATATAATGAAAATCATCTAAGCTCGTATGGGTGCATGCTCAGCTGTAACATTGAAGAGATAGCATCTGTCCTCAGGGCTAGCTGTGATTGCTGCAGTGCCCTTGCTCAGTCAGAAGAGTTCAGTCTCGTGGTAAGAATACTTGTGTTTGTGTTCCATATATAATGAAAATCATCTTGGCTTGTGACTCGTTCATGCCAAGCTGTAACATGGAAGGGATACCGTCTGTCCTCAGAGCTTGTTGCAGCGCCCTCGCTCAGTCTGAAGAGTTTAGTCTCATCGTAATAATTCATTTGATCATGACATAGGTTTATGACATGATCATGACATGTTTGATCATGACATGTTTTATTGGCAGAGGTAAATTATAGATGAAATTCTACATTACACATTTATTTTGGCGATCACTTGAGTGTGACGCTGTCACAATAAGATGTAATAAGATGACTTCTGATGTCTTTGAACATTGGTTAGATGAGATACCAGTCTGTATCCTAGGGAAACAGAACAATCAATGATTCTTGAGGTGGGCCAATGCAAGGTATCTCTGATAAATACTTTAATACTTCTTGATCTTTGAGCAGCCGGCATACATGCTAGCACACATGCTGGCATTAGAGTTTTACCACAAAGCATTTCCTATCATAGATGGCAAGCAATAGAAAAGCAAAATGATTATTCTGACCCACTTGAAAATATTGATTGTAATTGTACATGTCTGTGAGGAAAAGGGAAATTGATTTTGTCTCTGTTTCCTTCGCTGTAGGTTCGTCTTTTGATCGGTGTAAGGCGATTTAGTGAGATGACATACGTCTTTGAGATACTGAGAGCTAATCATCAAATGGATGCTTTGCTCCAAAAGGGGGCTCATGTAAGTGTCAACTTCTTACATTCCCTTTCCAGTTTTTATTATCTTTGGGTTATTGAAGGTTTTTTCCTTCAATTTTGAGTTATATCCATTTTGATGTTCTTTGAAATAACTATTGAATTGCTTCATTTGATTTTCTTGCTGAAGTTCTGTACAGATTATTTATTTCATTTCCAGGAAAGCGAAGAAAGTACATACAAAAGAATTTGCACAGATATAAAAATACCCACCAGCCAATGCCTGTAGATTACAATAAAATATTTAAACGCTCTGTCTTGATGTTATCCATATTGTCAAGGTGCTTACATTAACCATTTGGATGCAGACCAATGCTCCCCAGGCGTCCTGCCTGTGACAAGTGTACATCACCGGTATTTGGGAAATTAGAGAGAGGCTCTAATTTTAAGACAGTTTACATGTTATCCCAATATTTTCATGGTTTTCAGTGAATTTTCCTAAGATCGTCCTCACTTTTTTCATTCTGATAGTTAAAGTTTTGTTCTTAAAATGATGAAAGATGATTTACACCTCTGAAGAAACCTGTTGTTACAGACTGAACACCTCGCTCTGCTTCTGTAGAAGCCTGTAGCATCTAAAGGGTTAAGGAAACACCAAATAGAAGAATGTTTAGGCTTTATCTGTATTTTTACATGCATGTCAATAAAACTGAATTAGATGAGGTAAGTATATTTCCACTATCTGAAATAATGCAAAACGCCTTGAGCACTCAGCAGAGTGGATATGTGTGCCATATAAATTGCATCTATTATTATTATTATTATTACCCTTGTGTTGAATTTATCTTTTTAGGATGACAAGTTGAAAGTTGCCTTGCTAGACTTCTTGAAGAGATGTGACCCACCAGACACCGAGACTTACGGCATTGTTGCACTCAAGTTTGAGATGCATAGAGAAGTAGCGAGCCTTCTGGAGCAAGATGCCAAGGATAGACTGAAAACTCTCAAGTCCAGGACTATAGGTATGGTGGATATTGTATTCTTTTTTGCCTTCAAGAAACTTTCCACTCCAAGTAAACCTTACAGTAAAATCTATTAAGTATGAGTAGTGAAGTGTCCACACACTGAATGAAATTTAACCTGCCAGGACTTTCCTATTAAACTGCTAATATATCTCATATAAAACGAATAGATTCTTTACAGAATGCTTTTATCAGTTTTTGATGATCAAATAAAATCAAGTGTCCAGCTTCTACCAACTTTTGTTTTGTTGGATAGTTATCAAAATCTCCTGAGAACTTTCTCAAGTCTAATGAATTTATTTTGATGTAGGAGATTCTTTATTTCCAAAAGAATTTCCTCATATCCTTACTATACTTTTGCAGATTATAGTGTGATAACTGATTTATTTATTTTATAAATTTTTTGTTGAAATTATTCAAGTTTTATATCAACACTTTTTAAAGATACTATTCTTTGCTTCCTTTGTTTTCTGCTGTATAGATACTAACATTGAAATCCAGAATATTCTTGAGAATGTCTTGCATGACATCACCAATGCTGCCAAGAACTATGCCATGGTAAGATTTGTATTTTGCTATGTGCTTTGGGTAAGTGAAGTAACAGAAGCAGAGAAGTGCATGAAGCAGGCTCATCTAGTTGTTCTTCTCATACGCCTCCTACTGATCATTCAGGATGTGAGTCATCAGCGTTGAATCTGTTGAGATGACCAGTGCACTTTGGATAATGCATTCTGGGTAAAATCAGATGTTGGGTAATGGGAATGGAGAGGTGAAATTCCATCAGGGGAGGGGACAAAGGATAGATATTGCATACTTTAATAATCATGAAATCAGGAGTGACTTTTGATTCATGATCCACATTTGTTTAAACCCAGAATATTGCATTTTCAAAATAAGACTTTTGCTTAACAGTCCACATTTTTAAATCAAGACTTTTTCCTTTTTAGTTCCAGTTTCTTTGCAAGCATATGTGTAATATTAATATTCCCCAAAATAAAAAGGCAAATATAAGATGACATGAAAATGAACACAATAATAATGAGAAAATCTTATGATAACGGTAATGAAAATGAAATAGGCATTTTAACCCTAATCCCATGGGGGGGGGGG
>BQKZ01005580.1:18054-32689 GCA_036244855.1 Temnopleurus reevesii | reverse complement strand
GTGAAGTTCTTAGCTGGCACTGATCACCGGTATAGTCAGGGAAGCATACACAAACTCCATTCACACAAGTTCCTCCGTTCTGACATGGCCTTGGACATGTGGATTCAACTAGAATATGAAAATAGAAATTTGTTTTAGATCAAAGTCTTCTCTCAATTTCAGGTAATATATATCATTTAATATCTTTAATTAAATAATTTAACTATCACATGGAAAATAATTACAGCTTCTGAAAAGACATTTAACATCTCTTGTTGAAATGCTGGTGCCTTTGTTTTTTTACAGGACATGCGTAGAAAAATTCCACCATCTACCAGAGCACCAGTGACCAAAGTACGTAATTGCAGCTTTAAATAAAATCATTTGAAATCTATCTATAGTGAACTACATTTATAGTTATGTTCACCTGAAAAGGGACTAACCAAAACATATCTGAAAAACTGTTATAACGAAGAAAGGGTTGAAGAAATTATATGGTTGGTCTAAATACTGACTAGGTAGAGGATGTAAATAATCTTGGGATTTTTATTTTAAAATTCCATACTACACATTTAAACTTCAATTGGAAAAGTAGAACAAGGTGGTAGTAAGGGGTCCAACTGAGTAGTAATTATCCCCCGAGTTGTGTCATTGACTTAAATAATTAAATACACCAATGAATTATAGAAATATGTACAGTAATTACTCAACATATACAACTTTGGTGCTACCCATACTTTATTGTTGCTTTACCTGTGATACTAAGAGTGAAGGATGTCGTAAGAGGTCCAGCAGAGCAGGAGTATGTCCCAGAATCTGAGCCTTGGATGTTCTCGATCACAAGGTTAGTGGAATACGGTGACGTGCTCTGGGTATACAAACGCTGACTTCCAGCTGTGGATAAAGAATGATAGGAATTCAATGAGAATGAGCGATACAAAATGCTGTTTGGAATTTGATTGAAAAGATTCAGCTGATTTTTTCTTTAGATACAGGTTTAGAATATCGGATATTGCACTGGCTGAATCAGAAAATAAGATTACAATCTAGTTCGATTCTACAGTTATAAATAAACATACATGGATGAATTCATATTTTGTATAAATTTCAAATCAACTTGCGTTGAGATCTCATAGAATCAAAACAAAAGAAGCAGTGGATATAAAACCGGATGTAGGTTTGGCCAAACTTAACATAAAAGGAAACTTGGACAGTGAGTGGCTGATTCTCTCAAATGGCTAGTGTTAATCACGGCTGCGAGAGAGTGCAAGATTTGCATGTGCTTGTGATACACACAATGGACAGTGTACCATGAACAATACACAAGAAATGGAATCTGGCACTGAAGCCACCGAAAATAAAAACAAACTTACCATATCCACGGGGACTGACTGGTAAACCACTTGGTAGCCTCCAGATAGGACTAGTATATTGGCCATCCTGTCTCAACTCACAAAGGAATGTGATAGTCTGGCCAATAGAGGGAGACGTGTCCGATGGTGGGATGATACGGATTGCGTAAGGTGTCACTAACATATACAGAAGATGAAAATAAAATGAGAATGTTGTATTAGTTTCCATTCTCATAATTTCTTCAAATGATACTATATCTGTTAAAAATCATGTACACGGAATGAAAGTAATCAAACAAAAATTAAATTCAAACAGGTATCCTCTAAACATACTTCTTTACTTCTATAAGATGGTGCATATGTGTATCATAACAGAAATGCTTTTGTTCTTTTCCTAAATAATATAAATTCTAAATGCACAAATATGTGAATACATATATATTTTACCCTTAACAGGCTACATTCACATTGTTGCCTATCTACAGGTTTCTCTAGGAGTACCTCACAAATGTGAATAATAGTTTCTATCATTAGGAGACACTCAAGACTGCCATTAAATCCATCCACTCTCTTCAGAAATAGTGCAACATGTTGGAACAAAATCTACCAAGGACATTATAATAATAATAATAATAATTGTATATTTATATTGCGCAATTTAGAAATGAAAGCTATACCTTGTCTCTCACAAGCTGAGCCAGTAAACTCTTGCGGACAAACACAGTTACCATCCATGCAAGTTCCCCCATTCAAACAGGGAATTAGACAAGGTCGCCCAGTACCTGAAAAAAAGAGTGAGATTAATATGACAATCAATTTTACATCATACATCAGAAATACATAAAATTTTAAATGAACAACATGAGACGTCTCTCACTCTCACAAGGTGGGTCAGTAAACTATTGTGGACAAACGCATTTACAAACACATCCATGCAAGTTCCCCCATTCAAACAGGGAGTTAGACAAGGTCGACCAGTACCTGTGGAAAAAAATTATATGAATATTAAATGTCTCTGTTACGTTATTGAAACATTGAAATCTTGTGGACAAATACAATTTACCATCCATGTATGTTCCCCATTTAAGCAGGGAATTAGACAATGTTGACCAGTTTAAAACTCTCTTACAAAAATAAACACTTAAAATCTGGTGGACGATTGCTTTACAAAGGTTAGAAAGCCCTTCCATGACTCATCACTTATTTTTCTCACTACCTGTATCAGACGTAAGGAACAATTCTTTGATATCAGATACAGCTCTCAAGACACTGAATGCATGTGTTACTCTAATTATTGTACCTCTGAACCTTGGAATGTCTACCTCCAGTACATACGACATTACATACTTCTTGGCTAGACTTTGAAGTTAATTCCTTAATTCTATATGGTAATAATATTTGATTTAGCTTGAAAGTGTTTTATTTGAGACACAGACATATACTTGAATCAGTCCACGTTTCCTAATGTATAAAGCGGTAATAGTTTCATAAGTTCAATGAGTGTGATGTTTGTAGTAAAATAGTAGAACAGATATAGTTGCTTCAAATTATATTGTCAGGTGATGTAGTTAAATATCAGTACAAGCAATAGTGAGAATTTGGCGTAAAAACATTACTCACTTTCCAGTGTGATAGTGAAAGTTGCAGAATGAGGCCCAGCATAACAGGCATATGTTCCAGCATCATCTAGCTGTAGACTCCTGATGACCAGACGAGTTAAGAAGGGTCCCACCTCCTGGGTGCTCAGATGCCTTGGAGCTCCTGTAGTTATAATGATGAGAATCATTATGTTTCATCATATATCTAGTTTTTTTTTATCAAGAATATTCAAAGGAGTTCCTGCATTATATAACTGAAGAGTCCTTATGACAAGACGAGTTAAGAAAGGTCCGACCTCCTGGGTGCTCAGATGTCTTGGAGCTCCGGGAGTAATGATGAAAAAAACAGGCAATTTAATAATATTGTTTTTATAAAACAAAAAACCTGTCTGGCAACCAAAGGGAAACATAAATAGTATCCACCGTAGACAGGTGACCTGTAGAAACAAGTTCTTTTACAAATATTTTCATCTGGATGGAACAAATTTGTGGTTATTGTGGTTATTGTCATATTTCCATTCGATTTAGTTCAACGGCTACTTCATTCCCTTTTCAATTTTGACCTCATACTTGATTACAAAACATTGCTAGACCACTAACCTTGGTTGATAGCTACAATGTTCACTCCATCAGGCCCCCTCCACTGAGGCCGACCGTAGATAGAGGCTTCCCTGGGGTAACTCACAGGGGAACATCATGTCTTGTCCAACTTATGACAACATACGTTTATATCAATTACCTCATCAACTGCATTTGTAATGCTTGCTAAAGAACCAATAACAGACCACATACCTTGGTTGATGGCTACGATGTTCACTCCATCAGGTCCCCTCCACTGTGGTCGACCGTAGAGGCTTCCCTGTGGTATCTCACAGAGGAATGTTACGTCCTGGCCAACTTATAAATTACGTTTCCGACGATTTCTTTATCAACTTAATTTGTGATACTTGATAAAGAAACGATACCAGACCGCATACCTTGGTTTATGGCTACGATGTTCACTCCATCAGGCCCCCTCCACTGAGGCCGACCGTAGATGCTTCCTTGGGGTATTTCACAGAGGAATGTTATGTCCTGGCCAACCACAAACTGGTTTGTATCAGGGGGATGAATGCGTACTTGGAATGGTGGTCCTAGAGAAGGTAGTGACAATGAAATTAGTTGAAAAGAACATTTGAACAATAGTAATTGAAGAGGTTTTGGGAAGTTTCTGGAAGACAGAAGAATGAATATCTTTAACAAAGGAATGATGAAAATAAAATTGAAAGTTGCGATTCGAGCATTCAAATGGCTGTTATCATAAAATAGCTGTTACATATCCATACAATTTTTGTAAAATCCTTTTCAGAATTATACACAGGAATCTGCATTAAAAATAATTGATAGAAAAAAAATCAGTATATATTATTGAGAAATCTATAGTGCTGGAAGCTACTAGTACTCTTCGCTTTCAACACAACCAGGACTGGCTTTTGCACTAGCCACATAAAAGGTTACTGGACACCATAATTCAGAAGAAGTGACTCACCTCTATTCTGGCACTGTCTTCCACTGTGCCCTGCATGGCATTGGCAAACTCCTCCAACACATGTACCACCATTTAGACAAGGCAGGGGGCAGTCAGGGGCTGTTAAAAATAAAGAGAAAAAATAACAATTTTAAGCAATAATGATACTGACAATTATGTCATGATGTATATATTCACCATCTCATAGAATAGAGAATTCTTAGTTTTATTTTGTACTGTACAAGAATTGATTTTTACATAAATAAATATATTTGAAGGTTCATTCCAATGTGACCAAAAAAACACATTTTACATACATATAAGCCCACAATAAACACTGCTAAAGCAGAGTATACACACTGTGAAATGTAACAGATAGTAAACTATATAATACAACAAAAATGACAAACACATGAAAAATAATACTGATCTATGGTGGAAAGCTTATAACAAAAGAAAAAGAATGATGTTGGGAGAATTGTTACTATTATCATTATTACTACTACTAACATTATTATTGCAACTTTTGTGGAGAGTTACATTAAAGTTAAAGAGTCATAAACAAGGATGATTCAAGTTACCCTCTATAGTCAAAGTGAAAGATGCTCTGAGCATGCCAACAGTGCAGACGTACACTCCCTCATCCACCTGCTGGACTCTTACGATGTTCAGATAATACACAGAATCAGACACAAATTAAAACACTATGATGATTTTACTTACCCTCTATGGTCAGCGTGAATGACGCTCGGAGCATGCCTACGGTACAGACGTACACTCCCTCATCCACCTGCTGGACTCTAACAATGTTCAGATAATACACAGAATCAGACACAAATTAAGACACAATGATGATTTTACTTACCCTCTATGGTCAGCGTGAATGATGCTCTGAGCATGCCCACGGTACAAACATACACCCCCTCATCCACCTGCTGAACTCTTACGATGTGAAGACGAGACACAAAGTCAGATACTCTCTCTACCTCATACCTTCCATTACCTGCATAAATATGAAATAAGATAATATCAATTAAAAGAAGGGACACTTGTATTAACCTACATGTATGTACTAACCACAACCCACAATAAATATGAATAAGGATTTACAGCTCTTGAGAATGGAAGAAATCTCTAAATTCAAACACATCATTACACCTTGGTGCACTCCCTCTAGGCTCACATATTTCAATTACATCTCTAAAACTTAACGGAACATTAATCTCTAATCAATACAAAAGATTTTTTGATGAAATATATTTACTTCAAGACTTTCGAATAACTTTCTATTTCATGCATGAAATATTACAAATTAAACTCTACCCCAGAATAAGTATATTCTAGAATAATTTGAATAACTATTTCTTAACAATAACTATTTTTGTTTACAGTGCAGATTAGTGGGATGTCACATAACCTCATTGATTCACTCTCTCAACCAAACTGATAATTTAAAACTTTAAAAATTATATATACAGCAAAGAACGAAACAAGGTCTTCTACCAACAAGTAAATAATATAAACGAGGATTATACAAATGTTCCTCAGCTTTTACTCACCAGGCATAACATTGATTACTGAACCACCGGGTCCAAGCCAAGTTGGATTGAAGTAGCCTAGTTGATCGTTGATCTCACAGACGAAGGTGGTGTTCTGCCCAACCACCAAGGTTGGAGTTGGAGGAGCGATGATCCTGATATCTGAAGAATGAAAGATGAAATGATTAATGAGAATGAACAATGCAATTATGTATGAGATAATGCCTTATATGTTGACAGTCAAAATACTGTACAAGCTACAATATTAATGGTTGTTTTTATTTTTGCTGATTTTGCAACCATGATTTAGTCGATTATTGGTTCTTAGAATACCTGTAGACTTGTGTACCTAGCTCTTTCAAAACGTGCTGTTAAAAGATTTAAATTCGTTAAAAAAAATGCAGAAAGTGAGTGTGGAATTTGCATTCATAGTTTGCATCACATTCTAAGCTAAAATATAATGCAACAACCTTGTACCAAAATGGTCATTGTAGGGGCTCTAATACGTGTTAGTAATTATGGAATAATGAGTGATAACAGGAGATGATTATTTGATTGATAGATGGGAAATTCCATGAATTCATAACCTGTATTTGTCTGACCGAACTCACTTTTCTCAGATATTAAATTCACTTCATAAACTACTTGGGCCATAATTATTTAAGAGAAGACCTACTTTGCAAATCAGATATGAATAATGGAAAAATAATTTCAGGAAGGTGCCATTAATCAGGGTTTGGACACATATGATTTATGAATATACCAAAGATAATTATGTTTTGAACAAACCTGCATTTGTGCAGTCGATGCCAGAGTATCCTGGGATACATTGACAGATGCCATTGACACAAGTGCCTCCATTCTGACAAGGTCTCACACAGTCTGGACCTGGGATAAACATAACAGAAGATGAGGGCGATTAAGGGCTTAAGATGATTAGGGGGATTAAGGATTATCATAAAACAAGAGTATCCTGGGATACATTGACAGATGCCATTCACACAGGTGCCTCCATTTTGGCAAGGCCTCACACAGTCAGGACCTGGGATAAAGGTAGTAGGAGATTAAGGTGACTAAGGGATAAAAAGGATTTAAAAGATTAAGAATTATCATGATACCAGAGTATGCTGGGATACATTGGCAGATACCATTCACACTGGTGCCTCCATTCTAGCATGGCCTCACACAGTCTGGACCTGGGATATATGTAATATAGTAGGAAGAAATAAAGATGATAAAGGGATTAAAAGGATGAAGGAGATTAAGGACTATCGTGTTACCAGAGTATACTGGGATACATTGACAGATGCCATTGACACAAGTGCCTCCATTCTGACAAGGCCTCACACAATCTGGACCTGGGATAAACATAATAGGAGATTAAGGTGATTAAGGGATTAAGAGGATTAAGGAGATTAAGAATTATCATGATAACAGAGTATCCTGGAATACATTGACCGATACCATTCACACAGCTGCCTCCATTCTAACAAAGTCTCAACAGTCTGAACCTGGGATAGAATAGATCAAATTTATCTCATTCAGGACAAGAATAATTTCACCTAAAAATTAGCTAATATTTAGGTTCACTGAATAGAATCCTTTTTTATTGGCATCAAATAGGAAATTAAGCCCTTTTCCTAAATACACATTTGTGATAGGAGAAAAGATATCATTCTATCTTAAGACTTGCATTTAAATGCAATATTTTATGCAATATGGCCTTGAATGATCAGAGTTTGTGTGATACATTTATATCCAAAATGAAAGTCAATAAACAACCATTTTGATTTTGGCTTCACTGCTTTTGGGCCACACACTCCAATCATCTTCAGTTGGTTATTTCAGAATGATGGTTGCTGAAGCACATATTGCTGTAGTTATTTGAAATTTGAAAACACTGATGTTCTTTGATTCCTTATTTGCTATATCTTCAAAATGTGCAATCCAATGTGGTATTGAATTAAGTTGGATCAAGTAAGAATAAATTAAAATTAAATTTACCTATTCTCTCGCAAGCCTGGCCTGTGAAGCCTCTATGTCAGATACACCTTCCATCCAAACAAGTTGCTCCATTTTGACAGCGTGGATTACATTGAGGAACTGAATTGATAAAGAAATACTTAATATGAGTTTTTTACCTATTAAATTTCAAGGAAACGAAGAGAAAATGTGCATAATAGATTTCTTGAAACTTGTCCAGGGAGGTGTTTCACCAAATCGTTCTTAAAGTTACGCACAACTTTATGTTCGGCTGGTATCAGTTCTTGCGCTGAATGCGCTTGATAATGTGAACAATTACGCACAAGAAGGGGTACCAGTCAAACGTAAAGTCTTTCTTATCTTGGTGAAACATCGCCCAGGCATATTGAGAATTGAATTTAGGGACTGGAGTCATATATTATTATTACATGGAGGATTCAATTTCGTTCATCACAGTGACAGTCACAGTCGATCGGAAGTAGTACGTCATAGTTTTACGCATTCTTATTGGTACGTGCGCAACTACCCGTGACGTAACAATGAGCAGAAGCGCAAAACTATGACGTACTACTTCTGGTCGATGTGCCCTTCGTCACAGTTGACTGAAATCGAAAACACCACAATATCATATGATTCTTATGTTGATCTTTGCATCTGGAGATCAGGGATAAATAGATTATATGTACAGTGTTAGGAAACAAATGAAGTAGTAATATGCCATAATTTCTGAAAAACAATGTTATGCAATTGTGTGGGCTCGTTTTAAGTCATTAAGATCTTCTTTCATAAAACATCGCCGGAAAAAACATGATAATTTGCAAAGTGCATTGAAAAAAACATTTTAATAATCCATGAGTTAATTGAAAGGTGGTCAGCCAATTAGTCATACTAGATATCTAACTGTGTTTTTCCATTCATATCATTTCACAAAAGTGAATCAATGGTATTGGAACCAATAACCATGAAATGTGGTTAAATTGGCAGCTTACCATTTGCGATATCGATGTTGAGCTTTGAAGTGACGGTTCCTAGGATACACGCATAACTGCCTGCGTCAGCGGGCGAGATGTTGTTGATGACAAGAGTTGTGACTGAGGGAGACAGTACTTCTACATACACACGATCTGAACCTCCTGATAAAAAAAAATAATTTAAAGGGGAACTTTTATGACACTCTGTATCATTATATATCGAAGATTACATATATCTTTACATAATAATTCCTTTTTCCGGAACAAAATACGCCTCTTAGCATTTAAAAAATATATTTTCCTTCAACATTTTCATCTGAGTCAGAGAGCTATGCCCCGCCTCCCAGAAACAACCCCTCTACGGCACATCTATTGACAGGCGGGGTCTGTGACGTCATATCCAGTCTTGCATCAAAACCATGGACTTAATCATGTAGGATTGTGCCCCTAATATTTCTCCTTCTTGTTCAATATCCTCCTCGAAATCCGAGTCAGGACATGAATAACTGTTTTCCTCAACTTCTGAAGAATCTACCACATTCCGCATATAAACAAAAACCGGATCCGCGTGGTCCGTTTTTGAAGGGTGTTCCAAACAACCATAACATTTCTTGATTTTTCACCTCTATGAAATAGAACGAGTTGAAAAAGGTGGTGAATATGGATGCATATTAAAACGATAAATCAGAAAAAATCAATATAGAGTGTCATAAAAGTTCCCCTTTAATGAAGCTGAGTTAGATGGTAATCCAACCAAGATTTGGGATTACTGCACACCTGCCAACCTAAAATCAGAACCCTCACTTTTCCAGTTATTTCGTGGTTCATAGGGAATACCAAATTCAAAAGAAATCATTAAATAATTACAAACAGAACATTGTTATGTAGTGTACCTGTGTCCTGGAAGGAATTTCTTTTATCTATTGGCATTATGTTTTTTGCAGTTCTGAAAAAAATATGGTGTTCAAGATTTGTTTATTCTGACGCATAAATGCATGTAAGAGACACTACTATCCAAGTGCATTTTAACCCTCTTCATTGACATGTTATTCAGTGGATTAACTCATTCCATGTTTTCTTCGCGTCAATGAATATCCGTTGGCCTGTTTCCTTCAGACTTTTGCACAGATTCGCCTATACAAACATGTTCACTCCTTAAATAATGCAACACGCAGCAGGTTTTCAGGTGAACGCACAAAGAGTTATGAAATATTACCTTGTTGGTATGTGATTCTCTGCCCCCTCGGATCCCTCCATACAGGGTTCTGGAGAATGTTCACCCCAGTGGACTGGCAAGAGAAGCGAAGGTTAGACCCCTGGATGGGCGGGGTGCTGCCAACCTGTTGTATATGCAAGGCAAAACCACCTGCAAATGAAAAGGTGTGAATTATACTCCATGCACTGAGATATTCTAGTTAAAATTATGGATTGTGAGGTGATTGGTATAGCACTATTTTCTGAGGGGCGCATCCCGAAGAAAATAGTCACTATGCCAGTCACCAAAGAATCCATAATTTCATAGAGTACTTCGAAAAATGTGCATGGTATATTTGATTTATATCCTGCACAAGTAAACTGAAATAGTCAAATTTATATTCTACTTGTAATCTGTGGATGAAATGAATTCCTCCAAATCATCATCATCAGATTAAATCTGGGTTCATCGTCGTTGATTTCCCCACTGGGTGCCGCCATTGTTGTTTATGTTTCGACGACCTTTGATCTCGATATCGCGGTATCGATAGCTGAATATCAAGTTATCGTAAAAGATGACATCAGAGTATTGACATATCGAAAACTATTCCGAGGATGACGTCACGCCATATCAAATTTATTTCATGGTGAAAATATTAATCACATGACTGCTCCTTGACCAATCACAATGGATACAATCTTATGAGTAGGATATAAATACAAATATATTTGTCTTTCAATGACCCATAATGGTGTTGCACATGCTCTTGCAGTGTGACGAGCATCTCTCATGGTTCAATAAAATATCACTTGGGTAACCAGAAAGTGTTTGAAGGAAGAAGAAAAATTCCTTGGTAGATCAGTCTCAAAACCCATTTTATTCACAGACTAATTGCACAACAAACTTGATTATGAAAACATACAATGTTATGATGCCATACTGTTCAACATATTTGGCATTTTGATCTGAAATAACTGTACTAGTCAGGACTTTACTAAATTAATTCAAAGAAAGCATTTGCAGTATCATTAAAGGGCAGCAAAGGACAAGTACAGTTTTAAAAAAGCTGAATTGTCATCTTTCACTTAAAAGAAAACAAGAAACTATGCACCGATGATAGAATTTGTATCTTTATCATTTAGGGCCTCGTCTCAAATTTCTTTCTTCTTCTTCTTCTGGTTTATGAATAATTAGCTTTAAATGATACATGCAATACAACCAAAAGTCTCTCTCATTCTCACCTAGATTTTGGCAGAATAGTCCAGTATAACCAGGTTGACAAATACACCGTCCATTGTTACAAGTCCCTCCATTAATACATGGTGGGTTACACTGAGGCAGTGGAGCTATATACAGAAAGGCAAATTAAGAAAATTTCAAAAGGCTACAGGAAGGAACTGAAAGGCATTATATTTCTAGGAATGTTTGCAAGTAAAAATTAACTAAATTTTATGTACAACTTTTCAGCCAGGTTAACTGATCCATCATTCGTTGTAGCAAATTTCTCCATTAACCCTTTCAGAGCTCTTTTCAAACATAAATTCCGGATGCAAAGATTTAGTCCTCTTTTGATTATTTCAAGAAAACTCTCATAAACCTAATCCACCCACATGCAAACTTACTAATTCCTACCCTGCCCCCACTACTTAAATACATCAAAATACTAACCTGTGACCATAAGGAAAAACCGGGCCATAACTGGTCCCACCATACAGATGTACTGCCCCTTATCCTCCGCACTAAGCCCATTGATGTACAGTCTCGTCGATGACGGACTTTCATAGACCTCCTGCACCCTCAGGTTGCTCCGTTGCGCCGTGGCCCCAGGAACAAGCTGGCCTGAGGGTCCCTTCCACATAGGGTTCTGGTAGATGCTGGTTTCCAAAATCTCACAGAGGATCTCATAGTCCTGCCCAATCTGGGACACTTCTAATTCGTACCCCTCCCGCTTCTTGAATACATAACAATACTAACCTGTCACCATAAGGACAAACCGAGCCATAACTGGTCCCACCATACAGATATACTGCCCCTTATCCTCCGCACTAAGCCCATTGATATACAGCCTCGTCGATGACGGACTTTCATAAACCTCCTGCACTCTCAGGTTGCTCCGTTGTGCAGTAGCCCCAGGCACCAGCTGGCCTGAGGGTCCCTTCCACATAGGGTTCTGGTAGATGCTGGTTTCCAAGATCTCACAGAGGATCTCATAGTCCTGCCCAATCTGGGACACTTCTAATTCGTACCCCTCCCGCTTCTTGAATACATAACAATACTAACCTGTCACCATAAGGACAAACCGAGCCATAACTGGTCCCACCATACAGATATACTGCCCCTTATCCTCCGCACTAAGTCCATTGATGTACAATCTTGTAAACGACAGATTCTCATGAATCTCCCGCACCATCATGCAAATTGTATAATTCTTACTTCTCTCCTGTTAATTGAATACATCATATTACTAACCTGTGACCATAAGGACAAACCGAGCCATAACAGGTCCCACCATACAGATATACTGCCCCTTATCCTCCACACTAAGTCCATTGATGTACAGCCTCGTCGATGACGGACTTTCATACACCTCCTGCACCCTCAGATTGCTCCGTTGTGCCGTGGCCCCAGGGACTAGCTGGCCGGACGGTCCCTTCCACATAGGGTTCTGGTAGATGCTGGTTTCCAAGATCTCACAGAGGATCTCGTAGTCCTGCCCGATCTGGGGAACACCCTGGCGGTTAGGTGTGATCCTGATGCGGACATCTTGTGGTACTGTGTCAGACACAGGGCAATTGGAGAGAGATATTAGAATTTTAAAAAATATTACAATGAGAATAGATTTGCAATGATTTCCTCTTTGATGCTTCATTTGATAAAATTCTAGGTTCTGAACCATGTCGACACCTAGCTCTTTCTTTCCAGCTTCCAGTACACTTTATTACCTCTTGACTTATATCATTCTTTAGCACGAGCAATTCCATCACTAAAATAACATTTATCATAGTAGGTAGGTATCTTTGAAGTATTTGACGCCAGCCAAATTGTGTTTGATCTTGCAAATAAAACATCAAAAGAGTTAAATTTAACTTACTTCTTGATTCACATCCAGCCCCAGTATAACCTGCTGGACATACACATGTTCCCCTCACACAGGAACCTCCATTCTGACAAGGTCTGGGGCAGCGAGGTTCTGACCAAGAGAAAATTTGAGAACAATATATTTATGCAATCTAGATAAATAGAATTATATACAAATAAAACTTTTTAGTTTTAGATTAAGAAAGGACCAAATTGGCTCACTTATTCTGAGTTTGCGAGAGCTGATAACCCTCATTTAGGTATAAAGCAAAAGCATGCATCAAACATTTTCTTAAAAAAGTGGAAATTGAGCAATTGGAAATTAAAGTAGTTTAATGTTCCTTCATTTGTTTCTGTTTTTGTGTGTGTAGGATTACAGATCAGGGGCCTGAAACAAAAAAGATGCAATTAAGCTTACAATAAATATTAATCGTTAGTCTATGGCAAAATGTGTAGCAAAGAGATAAATTGCATAATTAATTGTATCTGTTTATGTAAAAGGTCTCTACTGCTGCCAACAAGTGAACTATACAAATTTAGAATTAATCACAGAGAACCTCCCTGATCTAACAAACATCAATCAATCTACATGGGACTGAAAATACATCAAGATTTCTTTTACATGTGAACACATCTTCAAATGAAAACTTACCTTCAACCACAATGGAGAAAGTTGCAATGACAGGGCCTACTGTACAAGTGAAAGTGCCCTGATCTGCAGCCTGAAGATTGGAGATCACTAGCTGGTTGGCTAAGGTTGAAGTAGCAATGCTGAATACTCTGGAATTGGGATCTAAGATAGAATTTTTAGAAATGGAATATGAAAGACATGTTAATATTTAGACTCTTTTGTGGGCATTACTAGGAAACTCTCATTGCATGTAGATTAGATATCACTAGTTCCTTGGCTAAGCTTGCAGTAGCTATGCTGAATTCTCTGGATTTGGAATCTGTGTATTTCCAAACAAAATGAAATAGACTGTATTTATATTCAACCAAAAAGTGTAAAGATGAATACGTAGATTATGGAGATAAAAAAACAAAAAATATTCTAATCCTTACAGATATGGCATAAAATTTAACGCAAAATTAAATATTTCATTTAAGATGAAAAAAACATCCATTTCATTCAAGCAATCATTTAAGCCCTATTTGGCGGTGAGGTATACATTCAGCATTATATACCTACATTTACGACTACATAATTCTCCAATGTCTTAACCCTAATAGAGCCGGGTTATTTGGACCCATCTCACAGCCGGGGGGGGGGGGCGGATTCCGCCCCCCCCTCAGATCTCGGCCGTAGAACGCGCGATCGCGACGAAAATTGGCACGTATGATGCTTGCGGCGTACTCTACCGAAATGTATGGTTACTTTTTCAAAAAAATTGTTGAAATAATTAAATATGCTAATTTATGCATAAAATAAGTTTT
>BQKZ01005580.1:0-17558 GCA_036244855.1 Temnopleurus reevesii | reverse complement strand
CCCCCCCCCCCCCCCCCCCCCCCGGGCCTTTTAGGGTTAATTACTTTTTTCCTGAATTGTATATGAAGCAATACAATATACAACATACAATGTAACATTCATTTTATAGCGCCTTTTCAAAAACATCATACAAAACCTTGTACAAAAATAGATATCTGTACCTGTACTAACTGGACTGTTGTTTGGTCCCGTCCAACTTGGTTGGAGGTAAGTTGGTATGGCGCCCTCTATCTCACATGACATCCTGATATTGCCTCCAAGCACTGTGTTGGCCTGACCAACTGGCCGAAGATTAATGGTGTAATCTGGATAATACAAACAAGGTGAAAAAGTAACCATTGCAGTGGTCTTACTTTAATTCATGTAAAAAAAATAAGTCATTTTTACACAGGATAGTGTATATGGCAACATTCTTTGGTGCAAGCATATCAGTGTGTTGTATATCTTTTGGTCTCGCATGATTTACTGCCAATAATTACTGTGTTTGACCACCAAACTGGTCACATATAGATATTGTAATCTAAAGGAAGGGAATAATGAAATGCAAATGACCCCAGACACAACAACACATGAAGAATAATTTCTAAAAAGCTAAAAATACAGAAACTCAATTCATTCTTTGCTTATTGCTGCCTATTGTACTGTTTGTTTAGTCACATAGAAACATTCAAAGAGGAAGAGATGGAATTTGGTAAATCCCAAACATACAATCAAGTAAACCTACTAGGTTGGTTAATAAATCCCACTATGAAATAAAGTATGAGCCAAAATTTTGGGATAGGTTTTACTTTCGCAAATTTCCGGACCATGAATTCGCTAAAATTTCAACTCATTAGAATGCCCATAGACTTGTGTAGAATAATCTTTCAAAGTGTGAAAATAACAACTCGCCAATATGTGGAAAGGTCTACAATTCAGTGATATTCACAGAAATTTATATACACTAAAGTATTTGCTTTTATAGTAACCTAAAGGGGTCCCAAAAATTGCCTTTAAAAATTTAATGAATATATAAAAGCTTACTTGGTCTGTCGCAAAGAAGTCCACTGAATCCACTTGGACATTGACAAACTCCAGCCGCACAGGTTGCTCCATTCTGACAAGGTCCCGGACAATCAGGAACTGAAACAAAGGAAAATTATTCAAAGATTTTTCATAAAATGCTTTAAATGTTGGGAATTTATGGTTGATTAAAAGACTTTAAGGGAATTTCTTTGTGCAATGGAAGACCCATCTTGTCCTCTAATATGCAACCTGAATATTTTCATTTTAGTTGATTTTTTATTGTTAAATTTAAAAAAAAAATCACAGTACATTCAGAGATTCGTGCATTAGACACAAGCTGAAAACTTATTCTGATAAGTTCATGGTTGCTTATTTGCCTTCTAATTCTTACCTATTACATGAATTAAATAAAGTAATGATAAATAAATCTTCAAGACTAAATGATCCTACTTTTCATATACGATTTAGGGAACTAATGAAAAAATAAAGTTGACCCTTACAACCCATATTACTGCATCATAACACTAACCATTGAAAATATCCTATAGCTACAACTCTTTAGATTCACATAGTGATAGCAGGTACATGTATAACATTTATGTTACAATAAGGCAAAAATTACAATTAAATCCATCTAACCCAAACCTTGGCGGTGGTATCAGTTCTTGATTGTAATGATTGTTAATCATATGATAATGTAGCACAAGAACTAATACCAGTCATTCTTTTATTCTCTATGCTCTATCTAAGAAATGAGTTTGACTTACTTTCGACAGAGATGACCACAGAGTTGGTGAGAGTGCCGATATAGCAGGTGTAGATACCATTATCATTGGGAGTGAGGTCCTGTATGACAAGACGAGACTCACGGTCAGACAGATACTGGACGTTCAGATGCTCTGAGCCACCTAAAAACCACAAAAATATCAACAATTACGGAGTTATAGCAGTTTAACCCTTTGGACGCAATAGGCTTAAGAGAGAGATGCTCAGTCTAATGAAGAAATCCTAACAAATCACATTAAAAATATGCTAAATCCGCTCCAGGTTATTTACTACAAAAGAATTACCATGTCCGAAGGGTAACACTGCCAAACCGCCTAGTAATGTCCAGGAAAAGCACAGGTAGTTACTGCTGGTCGCTATCAACAGATCTAGCTGACATCATTACCAACCAAATGCATTCAATCAACAGGGTATCATTACCCATTGGAATATCAACGTTCTGTCTCTCTTTCATATGATTTACTACATCTTAAATAATTAACACTTGCCATTTCTGATGGGTAGCACAGCAACACTACCGGGGAAGGTCCACTGCATAGCACGGGTGATTACCACTGGTCACTATTAAAAGATCTGCTGACATCATTACCAACCAAACGCACTTGATCGAAAGGAGACATCATTACCTATCGCACTTCCAACAATTTGACACCCTTTCACATGATTAACTCCATTTTAAAGAGATTACACTTGCCTTGTCCGATGGGGAGTACAGCNTTTACACTTGCCTTGTCCGATGGGGAGTACAGCGACACCTCCAGGGGAAGTCCAGGCAGGGCGAGGATAGTTGCTGCTGGTCGCTATCTGGCAGACGTAGCTGACATCGTTACCGATCAAGGGCACTTGGTCGACAGGTGGGGATACAGTGATGACGTAATCTGGTCCAACTGTAGAGCAGAGAGAGTTATCACAGGTAAACAATTGTGACTATATATTAGTGTGGACTTTTAACCCTTTGACTACTGGAACTGGGTAGGTCATGCACAAAGTCAAAATGGAATATAAGTTTATAAAAAAACAAGGATGAGTTAGATTTTAGATGACAAAGTACTATCATATTTACTTTGGGTCATAAGCCGGGTCATAAGCCAGCTGTGATGTATGCGGTGGACTTAACCCTTCTAGGGCGGGGATTTTGGGGGTCTTCTATGAAAACCTGATTTACGTTGACTTTGTACACAAAATCATAATTTAGAGCCATTTTGGGCATGCCAATTTTTTTTCCAAGACGCTGTGGCTTCCAAACTAAATGCCCAGGCGCTACAAATTTGGTGCCAAAAGTTACACAATACTTGAAAGAAAAATGTCATGAAACATCATGGCGTTGAGGGGGGGGGGGGGGGGGGGGGGAGGTAATTCAACCCTCCTCCCTGCCGGCCTTTTTAGGGTTAAGATATATCAATAATTCTTTGATGTACTTACCCCTCTGCTCACATTGCAGACCGCTGAAATTTTCAGGACAGATACACTGGTTGGCCACACAAGTGCCTCCATTATGGCAAATGAGTGAGCAATCAACTGTAAGAAAAAGGGTAAATAATGAATGTTGATGGTTAGTTTTGCATGTGGCACACACGAAATGGAAGCCTTTATGACAACAGAAAATTATTAGCAAGCAGTGTGCTAATGTAGATACTTCTAATACTGCTGAGAAAAGCGAATACAATTTTTGAAAAGTCATGTTTCAATGCGAACAAGAAATCTGTTACCATTTTTTATTTGTAGTATGTTGATTACATTTCTCATGGTGAATAAAGGTATGTTAAGCGAGCTGGCAAGCTAAAGAAGTATCTCCATTATGACAATTCAGATATCAATCAACTGCAGGAAAATTACATTAAATAGCAAACCTAGGAATATACAATGATATTTCGAACTTTGTACTGATAAAGACTGTTCAAACAGGTAAAGCCATCATATATTTAAAAATTACACAAGTCAGTTACATGAAGGCTCACAGAGCGCCCATGATTCATTTTCCAAAAAGATGCTATGTTAACGATAGAACTTCATTTATCATTGACTTATCAATTTAACACAAAGATCAATTATTTTCTGAACATGAGGTTAGTGGACTTCTCTAGAAATGTTTCAGAAGTTGCATGAAGTAAAATTGAAATGTGAATAACAAAACAGCTTAACAAAAGTGAGAGCATACATTGAAACAATAACCATAATCTCACCCAGTCACTTTACTGTTAGCCTTTAATTCAGGTGAAAATACACCTAATGTATATTCCGGAATGATTGGCATATCTCTGCTTACCTTGTGAGGCAACTGAGATGGTGAAGTAGCTGGTTAGAGTTCCCAAGGAGCAGGTGTAGATGCCTGCATCGCTGGACTGAAGATTGTTTAGAACCAGGGTTGTAGCCGTCCTTGAAGGGTACTGCACTCCAACACGCTGGTTAGGAGCTATGAATAAATGATAATAATAATACACTACATTTATATAGCGCTTATTAAATACGGACTATTTCTCTAAACCTATTCCTACACCTATTTCCACTTACCAATACCAAAGAGAGGGACAGGGTTTCCACGTTGGTCTAACCAGCGAGGCTCGGTCAAGTCGGTCATGCCAATGATCTCGCAAACCACTGTGAGGTCATCACCGATCAAAGGACGATCACTATTGCTTGGTGTGAATCGGATCGTTACTGGCTTCCTAACATCTGAAATATAAAGAAAGAGTTAAATGTTTAGATATTTATTTTTCATGCAGAAAATAATATATTTCATGACTTTTACATAGCTCTCAATATGGGTCATTCGAAATTAGTAATAATCTTGCAACAAATAAGTAATCTTTGCAAACTTCACATTAATATGCATGGTGCTTGTGTTGCCAAAAGCAGTGATATTTACTAGGTTTAACACAAAATGTGAGAAATCTGAGCTGCAAACTAGGAACAGTAATTAAAGTAGTAATTATTGGCAGCTATGCTTTTACAAAGAATATGGCAAAGAAAGTGTACGAAACGAAGAATTACTCTATTAAACCCTTCAAAATGACACTGCTAAAAGGAAAGGAATAAAACTTTACTGATATTTTTTAAGCATGTGAGTATGCTCACAACACTGTTGGAACAACTACATAATGGGTGACTTCAAGTACGGTGGTCGGTGTTGGTGTTGGTGTTGAGAGAGCAAAACGATCTGTAAACCAAGCTCCAACACCGTTGGTCAGTTTACAAAAGTGATACAGAAACGACCGGAAATACGTCAGAATCTTGCGAGGTCTACCCCAAACACCGACAGACTTTAAGTTTGGTGTTGAGGCTGGTGTTGGTTTTGCTGGAACACCAACACCAGCGTTCAACACCGTACTTGAAGTCACCCATTGTATACATATGACGAAGAAGTACAGAAATAAAATTCTAACAATTGTTATTTGACATCAGAATTTTGATTTGTTGGTTACATGGAAGTATAGATATTAGTACATTTACATAAGCAAAATAACTAAACATTATTTATCAACATCTTCTGGGCATTAATCTTGCTAGCAAAGTACATGTACCATATATTGATAATTATGATACTATGATATCAAATATTCTGTTTACAAAAGTGTAAAATTATACAGCTTGCTGGATCCTCCCTATTTTCACTTTGGAAATACCAATAAATAAACCATTTCCTCTCTTCTTCCTGCTACAACAAATATATTTATATTTACAACATTAAGTAGAAAATCATTATCAAGTAAATGGAAAAACGAAACAAAGTTTAGTGGTTTGGATTCAATGGAAATATTACACGGAATGATTAAATCCATTCATCCCATCTTTACTTACTCTCACAGAATTGGCCTTCATAATCTTGGCTGCATTCACAATCTCCATTCACACAAGTGCCTCCTTTAATGCAAGCAGGCATGCATTCTGTAAGGAGCAAAGTTAGAGCGTAGCCTGCCATCAAGTCTTAGTTCAGTTAATGAAAGCTTGAAATTATGCAAAGCTCAACTTAACAAACATAGTGAAAGTTATGACATGAAATTAGAACAATTTTATTCAAGTTGCACTGGGAACTGTGACCTGTAGTATTCATTTTGTCTTATTGAGTATATGTTCAGTAGATTATGATTTCAATGATCCAAAAGAATAAGTTCCCTTTAGACCTCTTGATATCACCTGCTGAAATGTTTATGATCAAAACCTCACATCATGTTTGATTTTTATAAAGTCATGGGAAATATAATGCTATGTCATTTCATCTGGAAAGCCAATAAAGAAACACCATAATTGACTTTCATTTTGATATTTTCTTAACGGGTGACATATTAATAACATTAAGGATTAGTGCTAAATTGATGTACCATACAGGTTTTTGTATTATGTTTTGCAGTAAGTGAAATTTTCTGATAAAAGTGTAAATTGAACAACATAATATCCATTTAAAATAATTTTTCTTAGTTATTCGTATTTCATGTATGGTCAATAGTTAGCTGTACGTTAAATGATTAACATTGATTAAAAACCATTTCCTCTGAATGTTCTTTGTTGTATAAGATGGTGAATTACTGCAATAATATTAAAAAAGCATTAAAGCAAGAAAAAGGTACTTAAGTACGCAGTTGTAGTTGAAAACAAATAGAATTAAGAATACAAAGCATTATCATGAGTGTGAATGTAGTAGAAATATTACAAAACTATTAATATCAGAATAGAAATTCAAGCAAAATAATATGATGCATTAGTAAATGAATTATAGAATGTGCATCTATGAACATTCTAATAGATTCTATTAACAAAATTAAATTTTAAAAGAATATGGAAAACATGGGGAAAAAAATAAATAAATTCCTTGCCAGGAGAAGTTGCTTGATAAATTCAACATCAACATTCAATAACCCTGTTAAAACTTGTGTAAACCTAATTATTCATGAATTCATTATTCATTAATACCTTTGTGTTCACACTGTAAACAAGTATTCCCTGCAACACACAGGATGATTGAAACAAATTAACATCACATTACATCATGTTAACATGTCTAAATTTTTTTATTTATATTTCATGATTTTATACCTCTGTGTTCACACTGGTAACTTGTATATCCTGTTGTACACAGTCAGATCGAAACAAAATAAAATCACATTACATAGTGTTAACACATTTATATTTTCCTATTTATATTGCATGATTTTATACCTCTTTGTTCACACTGGTAACCTGTATTTTCTGTTGCATACAGGCTGATTTAAACAAATTAATATCATATTACATTTTGTTAACACATTTAAATTTTCCTATTTATATTGCATGATTTCATACCTCTGTGTTCACACTGGTAGCCAGTGTATCCTGGAGCACACAAGCATATTCCATCTGAACACGATCCACCGTTCTGACATTCTGGTATACAAGGCATTTCTGAGAAATGAAAGCAAAAAATTAAAATATTGTTAGCAAACAAAATATTTCCATTATCGTACCTTTTTAACTTCATTTTTGCTTTGTTTCATTACAAGTACACTTCAAATAATCATGAGAATGACAATCGTGCAATTTACAATATCCGATTCACATTTAATATGTACACCAGGAGAATAAGAGAGAAAGCTGGACCAACCTATTAATGTCTCCATCTGAAATACAGGACCTGGGCCCCATAACGTAAAGGTTTGCAATTAATCGCTATCTGATTTTGCGATCAATTACAAACTTTAGTTTATGATTTGCCATAGACTTGCGATTGATATCAAGCGCTATCAGATTAGCAATTAATCACAAACCTTTATGTTACGGGACCCTGGTCTCAATGGACAGTGCATGAATCACTCCTAATCAATTTATGTCTTTTCTATCGATCAGCTTGATGAACAAAATACGCTACAATGCTCAATCAGAATGTTGGTGTACGTGGCCAAACTCTCATAGGTGTATGCGTATTTAGGAGATGGTGTGGGGTTATGGCTGACTAAATAATAATATCCATTATCTATACAGCGCTTTACAGTTCCTATTGAAACTGGTCAAAGCGCTTCACATTATTATTACCCGGTTATTGGATTCATAACAAGTTGCCTGTTAGGCGTGCACTGCCAAACCAACCACAAGACGGTTGTATCCTACCAGTACCAAAATAACACCTGGGTGAGAGTAGCTAATGTGGATAAATTTCTTGCCAAAGGAAATTAGTGCCAACGAGAATCGAACCTGGGACACTGTGATTAAGATCAAAGGATGTAACCACTAGACTATGACTTTAAACTTACTGTAGAAGATGACAGTCAGAGTGTTTGTATATGAGCCAATCACACACGTATAGATGCCTGAATCTCCTCTCTCCACCATCCTAATGTTCAGCTGTGTTGATGTCGGTGATAATGTTTGAGCATTGATGTGAGCAGCATCACCTAAATAATGAAGAAAGAACAGATAATGCACCACAGAATGATTTAGAACTGTTCACAATATGTTTCAGAACATAAGTTTTATGTCAAAACTTTTATTGCTCTTGATTGACTGTGAGTCCACAAATTTGCTCAATTTTTTTTTTTAAGATGAGCGTCCATATACTGACTCATGCAGTCACTTTTGTGTTAAAAAAATGTCACCTCATTTGAGAAAGAAAACATCTTTGATATAATTTTTAAAAATCCCACACTTCTTATTTCCAAATGCATTTTAAAATCTACCTTTCCTGAATGATTGAACAAGATTTCTTTCACAAGACAGGTGCATGACCAAAAATAATGTGTGCCTCAATCCAATGTTTCTTTTTGTAGTTGTACTATACCTGGTACAGTACCATACCAGCCTTGAGAAATGTCAGTGTCTGTGTACTTAGATTGCTGCTACTAGTAAGGTACTGGCAACAATCTGAGAACAAAGCATAGATATGTTCTTCCAATTTGCTTGAAACATATTTTCTTTCTTTCAAAACATGATCACCTGACCAGAGTTTACATTTATCTGTAAATGATGTTTTATTGTTGACGATATCAATGATGATGATGATGCTGATTACGCTTATGATGATGACAATAATGACAAAGATAAGAAGTCTAACCTTGTGCAACACGTTCACCATTTGGTTTCAGCCAGACAGGTCTCTGGAATCCTTGAGGGTTTTCAACCTCACATATCAACTGCAGGTCTGTTCCAACTGGTGGTAATCTGGGAGCTTGAGGGTCGATGGTGATCCTAATACCCTCATCAATAAATCCTTTGGTAAAACGAGAAAAAAATTGGAAGGTAATAAATTATCAATTATATGGGATGGTTTTTATTTTACATATCAGCTGGAGGTTTGTTTCCATTGGTGGTAATCTGGGTACCTGAGGGTCGACGGTGATCCTAATACCCTCATTGATAAATCCTTTGGTAAAATGAAGAAAATGAGACAATTTCAAATATACATCATCTTAAATTACTACAGCCTCAGGTTAATGCATTGGCACTTGAAAAATCCCACTCAATTAGTGGTGGGTAATAATAAGATGGAATTGGGGAAAAAAGAGATAAATAGAGAGGGAAAGAGAAAATAGAAAAGAAAGGGAGAGAGAAAGAGAGAGGCAGGTGGAAAAGATATAATTGGCGAATGAACCCTAAAAGCCAGCGGGCCATAAACTATTCCATTGTTGGCACAAGGAAATTCACATTTGATTAGGGTGAGATACAAGCGGAAGAGTGCAGGATATTCCATTGTTACAAGTCCCTCCATTGGCATAAGAAAAATCACATGCAGTAACGGTTAGATAAGAGTGCTAGGGTTAGATACGAGTGATAGAGTGCGAATGAGAGAATGGGAGAGTGCGAGAGAGAAACAGACAAAAAATGGAACAGAGAGAGAAAGAAAAAGGTGGAAGAGTTATACTTACGTCTTGTTTTGCAGAATGAACCTTCAAAGTCAGCGGGGCATAAACATCTTCGTTTATTCCAAGTCCCTCCATTGGCACAAGGGAAGTCATTTTCACATAATGTTCGATAAAAGTGAGCGGGAAATGGAGAAAGATATAAATAGAAAGGGAAATAGAAACAAAGAAAGGAAGTGAGAAAGAGAGAGAGAGAGAGAAAGAAAGAGGTGGAAGAGATATACTTACGCCTTGTTTGGCAGAAAGAACCCTCAAACCCAGCAGGGCATAAACATCTTCCATTGTTACAAGTCCCGCCATTAGCACAAGGAAAATCACATTCCGTTACTGAAATACAAAAATAATCATCATAATTTGCCAACATTGATCATTCAACTCAAAAAGAATAATCTTATCAAGAGTTTCAATAACAACACAATATAAACTATTTCCGAAAAGTTAAGTGGGCCACAGAGAATAGAACCGTACGCCATGTATTCAACTGTGCGGACACAACAATCGCAAGCCGGTTCCGATTTGAATAGCATTACAAAGGACCATTGAATTTGCACTTGACTGAATTTTTTTTAATAGTTTATATTGTATTTCACACACAATGTTTAAATTCAAGTCAAGTACAAACAGTACTATACACATGAATATTCATGAATAATATGAAAATGCAATTACAATTGCCTCTACTGAAACTGAATGAAAAATTGTTCATACTCTATTTTCTGGTTTGTAAACTAGGTATGATGCTATTATATGTTTATGGCTTCATTAGTTCTTAGAATAAAGTAAAATAGGACAAAGGTGAGATTGGACATACAAAAATTTTGACCAATTTATGGAATTGCCTCTATGTGGAAGTATTGTGGTGTTGTGGACATGACTCCTACTTTTCATCTAGAGACCCAATCATGGCATTAATTTCCTTAAAAAAGAAATTGATTCACACTGTACTTCACCCAACCCAGGTGAGGTCAATGGGTTCCTGGCAGAAATATTCATTCTTTGAAATGCATTGGCGCCAGGATGGCACTCAAGTATATGTGTGCTCTCTAAAAATGTCATGTATTGTGTTATGTATTGTTGTACTTACTCTGGAATTCACAAGCAAGGCCTCCGTATCCCTCTGTGCACATACACATACCCATGCTACATAGACCATTGTTCTCGCACCTCGGGATGCACTCAGCCTCTGCAAAAAAAAACAGAAAAGGAGCAAATATAAGTCATTATCATGTCATATATCGCACTACTGTTTGGAAACATACAGTGCCATCATTGATAGTAAATATCTTGATGTTTGATTCACAAGACTAATAGAAAAAAATATGTTCGTAGTTATGTACAATGATCCCTATTTAGACAAGCTAGCGCCTGACAAACATTGATTCATACATACCTCTACAAACAGCTTTATGAAAAAGGTACCAGGCATATATATATATAATATTCCATCTCTCTTGTGTTGAAAAACACTATTTTAGCATCAAAAGTGTGGCAGACAAGTTCATTATCTAAGAACAGCCACAAGCGATGACCAATCTACAATTACTAACCTTAAATTTTTTACCAAACTCATTATCAAATTTGCCAATGACGCAGGTGTATAAATCATTATCCGTCTCAACAGTGGTTTACACATAGTGTAGCACCAAAATCCTTCCGCAAACGAAGTTTGTTGTATTAAAAAAAAAACAAGAGCAGTAAATTGTGTACTAACCTTGAATGGTTATCTCAAACTCATTATCAAACTCGCCAACAGTGCATGTGTATATACCACTATCCGTCTCAACAATGTTGTTAAAAACAAGTGTTGTAGTCATAGAAGAATCTTCCTCGATATTTAGACGTCTGCTGCCACCTGCAGAAAGTAGAAATATTGATGGAAACTTACTCATTTAAGAACACTGCATCTGGTGAACTTGTTACCAAATCAATATGATGTAAAATGTCTTTCAAATATTTATCATATAACTTCAATCAAAAATATGGTTTTATCGATTAGAGGATTCACTTTCGCAGGAATATAAGCAAATATAAAAGTTACAACACAGATGTAAACGCAGGTTCAAATATGCCACTATTTTTTACTTTGGAGACTGTAGGTCCCCACTTCTTTCAATAAAACTTCAAACGTATTGTAGTGTGTAAGAATGGTCAAACGAAACTCCCAATGTACCAGCCTCCGCCCCCTGCTTTTAAAAATGTTGTATCCAAGCCTTCTCATAATATTTCCTCTAAAATCTGTTGATGTTTTTTATAGGTTCCCAGGCTATTCAATGAATATGTACAATGTAAATACAGGAGAGGTATATTCTGTTTATCACTCTTAAGTGAATAAATTGAATCATTAGCATTACCTTCATCCAATCTCCTGATGATCTCCCCTCTTGGATCCGTCCATGTCGGCTGTGGATTCCCTGCCCCACCAATGTAAGTACACGACAGACGCATGTTGTCACCGGTGCTGGGCGGGTCAAAGGTCACAGGGTTCACAGTGATCTCAAAGTCAGTCCCAACTAAAAAAGACAAAAGCAAATAAACAGAAATATGGTAATATGTAAGTCAGTAAAGATATGTCTGAAGCAATAACTTTTATTTGAATTCAAAAACACTTGTATGAAACCAAAATTGATAAGGAAATATACTCCCATAAATGTTTTATCTTTCAATAAAGCGAACTGATAACTTTTTCAAAGGTGTGATGCCCTGTAAAAGCATTGTTTATTATCACATTACCTGGCAGTCTCATGTGCAATCTTCCCCTAACACAATCTTTGCACTTGTGAAAATTTCTTCTGTCTTAAATTGATGAGATCCATGGGGTAGGGGTTGTGATGGGGACTTTTGTTCAGCATGATTTGATGATTAAGATTTGTATTAGGGTTACATTACACTTGTGGATAGATATAGTTTGGTTTCCTGTGTAGATTTAGATGAAACAAATATGTGTCTTTATAGTTGTTTCAAACACTAAACATGCTGGATAAACTCTCTAGAGCACCAGTGAATTTGCATTGTTTACATTTTGCAAACTCACTTCCATACCAGATAGATTACCCATCCTGCTCTCTAATATCAACCATTCTAAATATATTGTTCCCAGAACAAATTATGCATTGGAACCATTAACCCTTATGCCAGGTTGAAGAGAATGTTGAATAATATATTTATCTTAATAAGTATGTTAATTATCAGAGGGAGAATGATTAATTGTGAAAGCAAGTATTTCATTCTTACCCCTAGTTTGGCAGTACTCTCCAGTGAAGTATGTTGCGCAATGGCATCGCCCTCCATAGCAGTGTCCATTATTCTGACAGGGGAGGTTGCATGGCTGAGGGACTAGACAAGGAAGAAAAGTTAAAAAGAAAACCATTGTAATAGATCATTTCTGCCTAAAAATTTTGCATTTTTACATATTACAAACCTTATCGATAGACAAACCTTCTGTACACATACAGAATTAAGAATACTCCACATGTTAAAATGATTCTTTACAGCATTCAACTGCCTCATCTGCCTAACATTTACCCTCACATAATCTAGGTCATAGTAACATACATTAATAGTTTGTAATATATTTTCTATTCATTAATTTTCACTTTCTCTCAACAATATATAAACACAGGTATATTTCACAACATCTACATCAACAAAAAAAATTATATAAAACAAAAGTGGGAAATAATAAAAAGTAAATGAATAAATAATAAAATAAAAATATATAAATAAAAAAAGATTTGTGATGAAAATGATCCAAAATCAATTCAAGCAAAATTATAAAAATATATCACTAACATAAAACAAATGCAATCAAATAAATTAATCAAATGAAATGAACTGTATTACAATCATACCTTCTTCCTGGCAAATAATTCCCATGTATTGATCAGGACAGATGCAAACTCCATTCACACAAGTACCTCCATTCAGACAAGATGGTGTACATTCAAGATCTATAGCAAAAAAAATAGAAATGATGATGATGGTCTCTTCTACAACACCGCTCTCTGCTTCAGCTGGGTATTCATGGTGCTTAAATTACTAAAAATAATGTCTCATATATTTCAATTGGGATTAATTTCAGGTAGCGGTGTCAGAGAGTCATGGTTAACTCTAAAGATTAAAAGGGCTTTGGATTCAACTTTCAATCCTGACCCTAATTTCCTTTGGCAAAAGAATTAATGGAAACCACCCAGGATATAAGTTTTTTTAATTTCCTCATTAATATATGTACATATTTTGTTGCTGACAATTATAATTTTTAACATTCGCTACATTCAGATTGGAAACACATGCATCATTTTTATCCTGATTTACAAAAAAATGTAATAATATATATATCCAGGGGTTTGGGGATGAAATTGTAATTTTAATGGGTTAATATTCAGAGACTATTTCAGATTTATGTATGAATATGCCACATATATAAAAAGAAATCCACTTCTCAAATTTCAGCTTGTACAGTAACAAATAAATGTTTCATCATTACAAAGGAACAAGCTTACACTCTATGGTGATGGTGATTGTCTGTGTGTTCATATCTACTTCACATGTATAGAGCCCTTCATCCTCCGGCTGTACGCCTCTGATGTGTAGAGCAGTTGTGCTTGGTCCAACATACTCTGTGAAGACGTGGCTCGATGCTCCTAAAAAAAGCAGAAATAAATATAATAAGTGCAATATATTTTCAATTTATGAGAGATGGAAAGGGCATCACAGAATCTACCTGCAAAATTTTAAAAAAAAGTACCCTTTTCGATAAAGCTTAAAATAAACCACTCGTAATACTTAAAAAATCTCCCAAAATTTCAAAATGTGTCTCATTTTTTTGTGAATGACATGGAAATTCACATAGTTTAGTTCTTCAAACTACATATACCACAGTGATTTGAACAGCATTAATATGAACTCTCTGTCCAAATGATCATCATCATCCTAAATATTATCACAGAAATCTTCTTTGTTATCATCATCATCAGCAGCATATTTTTATCATCACCACCGCCATCATAATCATCATCATCATCACCATCATCATTATCATTACCTGAAGCTAAAGTAGGAACTATCTGCCCATCGGGACCAAGCCAGGCTGGTTGAGGGTAGGAGTGTCCCACAGAGAGGACCTGACACATGATGTTTAGTTCATCACCAATGACAGGCCTATGCTGGAAGTCTGTGGTGATCGTCACATTGTACTGGGCAGCAACTGTAAGAAAGCAGGGAAAGAGTGAGGACTGAAATGTGGATGTATACAGTATAACATATATGCACTGTACATGAAATATGGGAGATTCTTTCTTCACAATCTCCAAAAATTAATAATGGGTTACAGACTTACATGTAATATCAAAGTATCACACTTGTAAATATATGCACTGGGACCTTGGAAGAACAAGCAAATACAAACTATGAAATTGAAAATATTAAGTTAGAACCTCATAAGGATGTATCGCCCATAGTCATGATTACCTGTGCGAACAGCTTTATGAAATACAACCCCGGAATCATACTGACCCCAGTTTTCACAGTACTGTCCAATAAATCCTGGGAGGTGTTTCACCAAGTCGTTCTTAAAGTTACGCATAACTTTAAGTTCGACTGGTACCAATTCTTGCGCTGAATGCGCGCACTAGTATGAATCATTACGCGCAAGAAGGGTTACCAGTCGAACGTAAAGTCGTGCGTAAAGTCTTTCTTATCTTGGTGAAACACCTCTCAGGTCAGAAAACTGTTTGCAACCAAGAATTATCGCAACATAGTATATGAGACACCATATACAGCCCTGCTTTCAAAGTACTGTTAAATAAATCCAAGAAATAACACTATTTAGAACCAAGAGTTATCACACTATACTCAGTATGACATCATACTTACCCCTGCTTTCACAATACTGTCCGGTAAAACCAGGCAAGCACAAGCATCTGTCCTGCTCGCACCTTCCTCCATTCAAACAGAAGTTAAGAAGGCAGACTTCTTGTACATCTAAAGGTGGAAAAATATTGATAAAATTGAACCGCACTGAACGTAAGTAAGTAAGTATCTTTATTGTAAAATTTGACTAAAATCTATTGGATATCACTAAATTGTAATATTGACCAAAATAAAACCTTCAATTGATTTCAACAATTTGTTACACACAAACAAACCGCCGGATGGCAAAATAGTTGAACATTCTTTCTGAACATTATTCAGACAAGAAAAATATGTTAGCGCCACGCGATTGACGTACAAACATGATGTACAGGTTCACACAATTGTGTACTGTGTGCATGCAGTACTGCGATATCACTTCTGCATTCAATATCTGAACGTTGCCAAAAGGGGAAAGGTGGTCGGGGGGGGGTGTTTCATCAAGATTTGTTGCAGAGACAATTAGTCAGCGCTGACAAATTCCTTGATTGTGATTGGATGAAAAGCGCTATCGCTGACAGTTGCTATGGGAACTGTCGGAAAATTAATCCTTGTCGCTGCGACAAATCTTGATGAAACACCTCCCAGGTCTGTCTTGGCCATGGGCCTTTCTACTTACCTGGAATATGGCAGAACTCTCCTTGGTATCCATATGGGCAGAGACAGGAACCTTCAATACAACTACCTCCATTCATGCATTCAGGGAAACAGGTCTGGACTGCATGGGTATATCAAAAAGAAAATAGGAACAATTACACTAGTAGTTTGATCATTAACCCATTGACTACTGGACAAGGCACAAAGTTTTTAGGGGTTAAAGGATTCGGTATGCAGTGGATTAAATTACTACATGGGCAAATCAAAAGGAAAATGAAAGGAATTACATCTATCGTTTGAACATTACCCCAATTGACTACTGGACAATGCACAAAGTCTATGGTGGTTACAGGATTCAGTAGTCATTGGAGTAAATTACACCAATACAATATGTTACTCTAAAATGAGTAAGCTCAGAGTTTCCATAAGAGCATTATCGATGTTATACCTCATATTTCCATTATTTCAACCAAGCCTTGATCCTCTCAGACTGAAATTAAGCCATAATAATTTGTGCTGTCTGTAAGTAAAGCATTTAGAGGACCCAAACTAAAGTGGAAAACTGGACATTAAAGGTTTAGACATGCTTGTGCCTTTCTCTGAAAATTTCTTAAGAATGCAAATTGGATAATACTAGAAAAGATAACACTTACGGATTAATGTGACATTGAGAGAGGCAGATAAAGGTCGAGCTCGGCAGGTGTAGACTCCTTGGTCTCTCTCCGTGGCATCGAGGATGATCAGCTTGGTAGCGGATAGAGAAAGGTTCTCTGAGTAGACACGACTTGAACCTAGGAATGCAGAAGGAAAGAGCTCATCATTAGGGTTATCAATATCTTAACTCCATCACAATCTTTATCATTGCTGTCATCCATGTGATACTCATACGCGTTACTATGATCATTCCCATTACCACCATGATCATCTTCATCATCATCATCATCTCAATCATCCTCCTCTACGTAACCATCATCATCACCAATATCATCACCAGCATCGCCATCCTCATCATCCTCATTATCGTTATCACTATCATCTCCATCATCATCATATTCATCATTACCATGAATGTCATTATTATCATCACCATCACCATCACTATCATCACCACTATCATCATCTTCATCATCACCACCACCACTCTCATCATCATCATCACATCATCATAACCATCACCACCACCACCATCACAATAACACTCATCCTAACCTGTTCGAACCCTGCAAGCAATGGGGGTTCCACCATGATAAAACCACATCGGGAACGTGGATGTGTCTGGCCGAGACATCTCGCAGATGAACTCCAGATCCAATCTTAGGCTTGGCAGTATCCTCACCATCTCCATCATTACCATTATCTTCATCATTAACATCACCAACATCATCACCATCCTCATCATCACCAACATCACCATCATCATTATCATCATCATCCTCATCA